>PVKE010031702.1:0-18894 GCA_004027555.1 Craseonycteris thonglongyai
CACCATCATCACCATCATCATCACCACCATCATCATCACCATCATCACCATCATCACCACCATCATCACCACTATCACCACCATCACCACCATCATCACCATCATCACCATCATCACCACCATCATCATCACCATCATCATCACCACCATCAACATCACCACCATCAACATCATCATCATCCTCCATCATCATCATCATCATCACCATCATTGTCATCATCATCATCACTATCATCACCACCACCATCATCACCATCATTATCTTCACCATCATTATTGACTTACGTACAGTTGAGCTTGATTATATCAATACGAAGAACTGCCAAAATTAACTTCACCCAAAAAAGATGAAGCTACCATATGAAACCTTACAAAATATTTAATTTCCTGCAATATGCAAATCAAGAGTTTAGATGAGAACACAGTACTGACCACTAAGAAAGTAACCAAACTGGAAGTGAATCCTTCTAATCTCCATGTGAACTAGCCATCAATTTTTCTATCATGACAGCAGGTGACCCACTCTGCTCATTCATATCTCTAAACCTCTGCTCTTCTGGCTGAATGCCTTTGTCCACCTGGTACACAGACGGCAAACTCTTACTCATCCCTCAAGGCCCGAAGTGAAAAGTACCATCTCTGGTTTTCCTTGTCCCGTCCAGGCTAATTCACTGTCCTCTCATCAGTGCTCCTGTAGCACCTCTGCATTCATCCCTCCAATTTCCTTTACGGAATACTTAGCCCACACTAGTTACTGCCACAGGCCACAGGGGGGTACAGAGTGGGCAGAAAGCATGCTGTTTGCACGGGTTTCTACCCCAGCAGGGAGAGACAGACAATACCTGGATCCTATGGCAGACAGCAGAGTGCTCTGAAGAAAACTGAACGGAGTCAGGAGCATGACCAAGATGGGGAGGGGCCTGGAAATCCTGGGGCTGAATCTCATTTCTGCACACAGCATTTGCTACACTGTATACAGTTCCACGTACTCTTTCTAGTGGACTGTGGCTTCTATGTCAGGGACTGCTGCTTATTCATGGGGGCACCCCCTCCCAGCAGTGAGCATAGCACCTGACAAATCCAAACAGTAAGAGCAATAATAAGAAAAAGAGTGCCGGGGAAGCTGGGATGGCTCAGCGGGTTAAGCGCTCGCTTTGCAACCCCGGAGCCTGAGGATCGAATCCTGGGCTCGGCCTATGCAGGCCCACATGCTGAACTGGGCTGTGCCCCCAGTTCAGTTCTTGCCGGGGCCTACGCGGGAGGCTCCCGGCCCAGTTCCTGCCCTGCACAGCCCTGTGCCCGCCTGTGGAGTGAAACTATATGGAAAACTAATGTCAACTATGGAGACTGCTCTGGGCCCTCCCCCTTCTCTCTCTCTCTGTCAAAAAAAAGCAATAAAAATAAATCTTTAAAAAAAAAAAAAAGAGTACCAACATCTAACATTAATTGAATGTAACTTCATACCAGGTAGCGCATGCTTGACATATGTCAGCATATTTAATCTTCCCAACAATCCTTTGAGGTAATATTTTTACAATATTCAACGTTTTACCTCAACTGAGAATGTTTAGGTAGTTGGGGGTTAGATTACCCGCCCCAGCATACAGCTAGTGCGAAGGGGTGACAAGATGGACTTAAATGGAAGCAAATGGACTCTAGCAACCTCAGTCTTAATCACGGTCCAGTACCGTTTTCCAAAATACTGGCCCTTTAAAGTCACCTTACACCAGAACAAACTGGAATTGTGCATCTGTGTGGTACAGTATGTGTAAAAATAGCCCATCCTGGCCCACAAATAAGAGTCCCAACAGTCCTGGTCATGGAATGACAAAGAACTGAACTCCACGGCTCCGGGTCTCTGACCTCTGGGGTGTGGACAGCAGGTGGGCAGCAGGGACTGGGGAGGTGGCTGAGCCTGGCCCCTGCACAGGCCGGCTCCGAAGCAAGGTGCACTGCGAAAGGAAACGTCCAAAGGCGTGCAAATTCAGAGTACGCATCCCGTTCATATACTTTATGCTATTTAGTTCCAAAGACTAATTAGCTTCCCAGACTCTTAAGTACAGAAAATGCCCTCCTCTCTCTCCCCACCAGTGACCATGACAACGGGTCTCACTGCCCGCAGCCTGACAGCAATTAGCAGCCCGCGCGGGCACCTGCAGACCACAGCACAGGCACCAATGGCAGCGCAGTGGCTGCCTCGTCACCATCCGTCATGCTCTGGGGTTGCTGCCGTACAGCAACGCAGCCATAATAATTACAGGTTTGTGAAGAGGGTGTTTTCAGACAGTGCTGACCATTGCACCACATGCTTAATGGGGAAAAACAGGCGTCCATAAAATCTAATCAGCAACTTTTAACCGTGGGCCAGGTGCAAAGAGGATTTAATTAGTAAATACAACACCTTGAAAGAGAAACTGCATCAGCTTTGACCTTTATTTTTAATGGGAAGGGGATACAGAGAAGAGAGGGAGGAAACAAGACCATCCCCGAGAATAAGTACGGAACAGGAGCCAAGCAACACCCACCACTGCGTGCACGGACTCTTGTCCACAGGCTCTATGGGAACAGCCTCATGAGAAGGAAACAGACACCAGCCACGCCCCTACTCAGGGTCAGGCACGGTGACACTCTTCACAAATGCTTCTTTGAACCACACGACCTTCACACACACCTACCTCCCTGTAACCACACTAGCTAGGCAGCATCATCGCCTACACAGATGGCAACAGTGCCATGCACATGCATTAACTTGCCCACATCCTCATAGCTACCAACATACCCAGAGCCCTTTGGGATCTACTGTGTCACAGCAGTGAAATCACAATCTCCACTAGCAAGCTTTTCTCTAATGCCACTTCCCAGTCATCCCAACTGCACACAGACACACACACTTAGAAAAAGGAACAGAGATGGAGACAAAAGACGGCACGCAGGTGCGTTGGGGACTATGGGAGTCTGAGGACAACTGGGCATTAGAACTGAAAGAATTCTCTTCCAGAAACCAACCAGTCAGGCCACCTTCCGTCATCTCTCGTATTAATTCTTATGAATCCAACCATTTCCTCTAGCCCAGGGCAGCCCTGGGAAGTGCTCTGTGATGCTACTACAGGTTGTAGCTGCAAATCCCAACACGACAGACACCCTCGCTCATGATTTGTCTCTCCATCCTACCGACACCTTTGGCCACTAGTAGCTCACCAGTCCAACCAGCAACTCTGAACTCAGATACTGGTAGCCAATGGCATTCTACCACCTCTTTCTAACTTTGCAAAACCATAGGAGGCCAGACAAAAGTGCTTTTCCAGGAGCTTCTCCGAGTTCTGCAAAAGCATTCATCCTGGCAGTGCCTGCTCCTGTGTTGGTCGTTACGCTGAGTGTCGAAGAAAGCTCTCTCTGCCCAGCTACCATACCAAGGAGCAACAAATGACGTCGAAAGGCCACCAGACAGCCGAATGGGAAAGGGATAAACAAATCTCCAGTTTTCTAGTTGAAGACATTATGCTCCCATTACCAAGTACTCATAAAACTTGGCCCGCTGAGATCCACCAGATAGATGTTTTCTACTTAGCGCCTCCCTAAATATCCACGGCCTAAGCAGAGACAACACAAATTGTCCTCACAGATATTATCTCAGAATGTTATTCAGAAGGCCCCATCTCAGGATATTCACATCCGCCACCGGCAGAACCAATGTGACAACATGGGCGAAAGGCCTTTAAGATGCTGACGAACTCGGGACCCATCATCCAGCTTCTGGAGAGGATCCTAAGAGACTTACTGATGGGCAACGAGCTCCCTTCAGCATCCACCGCGTCAACACTTGTGAAGACCTGCTCCAAGGCTGTCCAAACTTGTGGCTTCCCTGGGCCACATTGGAAGAGGAATTACCTAGGCCACACATAAAATACACTAGCACTAATGACAGCTGATGAGTTCTTTTCAAATCACAAAAAAGTCTTATGTTTTAAGAAAGTTTACAAATTGTGTTGAGCCGCATTCAAAGCCGTCCTGGGTCATGGGTTGGACGTGCTTGACCTACTGTGTCCCAGACACGGCAATATAGGGTGACAAAGGCTACGGCTGAGGTATGAGCAGGGCTGTGAGGGACCCGAACAGGACAGAGAACAGATGCGATCCAGGACTCAGAGTGGGTGGCAAACTGGTTTCCTCCGGTGGTGATAACTAAGCTGGATGGAATTGAGTTAAGCATATAAGAGGAAGAAGGACATCTGTGTTAAAAGAAAGAGAAAAAACAACAACAACAACAGAACAACACAACACAGGGAAGGCCTTACAGCAAAGAGCACGGGGCTCTCATGAATAAGACAGGAAGCCCATCATGGCTGCAACCTCGGGACCAAAGAAGGAAAGGACAGAAATGAGATTGGGTGGGTGAGTAAGGCAGTGACTACCAACCAGAGAAATGAAGAATTTATCTTGAGGATATGATGTAGCAGCAAAAAAAGGTAAGCAAAGGAATGACTTGGGATCTGCATCTTTTGAAACACAAATCTGGAAAGAGGAGAGGACACTTGGTGGTAAGGAAACAAATTCAGGCCACTGGGCAGAAATGACAGCGTAAGGACACGGATGGGCCAAGCAGGACTGCTAATCCCACACACGGAAAAGCTCGTTAGTCGTGGCTCAGCTAGATGCACGATGACGTGCATACTATGGCGATTCCACGGCCATGAAGAACAGCCCTTCCCTCTCCAGGATGCACACCCTCCCCGGGGATCTTGCTCTCAACCACGGCTTCAAATACAAGGCAACGTGTATTTAGTAAAAACGGGCATCTAGAAATAACCACATAGGAGTCTGAACTATCGAACTCGAAACTGTGCAACCTGTGCCGTTCAGCGCCCCTCACAGCTGACCTCCTCTGCACGGCATCCCTCAGCCATGCTCCAGGACCTTGAAATACATTCCCACTCTTCTGCCATCCACACATCCCAGCCCCTGTCTACCCCTCCACCTCCACTCTCCACACACACCTGCTTTCACCTTACACTCCAGCAGACAGACGGACACACCTATCACTCATTCAACAAGCGCTGGGCACCTACTCTGGGTCCGGCACTATTCTGGGCACTGGCGCTGCAGCAGGAAGGGAAGAATGCCCGAGGGCTCCAAAGCCTGGCATCTGGTTGCATGCAGTCCCCATGTGTCCCTGAGTCTCCCCAACATGTCTGGGAGGTAGGTAGTACCATGCCCGTCTTATCAAATGAAGGCACTGGAGTTTAGAGAGCTGAAGGCATCTGCCAGATCCAAAAATTCTTCACCGGCAGAGCGAGACATCCTTTAGGTCTGAGTCCCAGACCCAAGGTATGCCCATGAGGCCAAGGTGCACATGCCGGGCACACAGGCCTGAAAAATGGCAGCTGTCCTCAAAATCAGGAGCCAGACGCTCAGAAGAAAAACGCCCTTTTTAAATCTTCCTTCAACAAAGCATCCTGAGATAGTGCATGCATCGCTCTAACCCACAGAAGAGACGGAGCAACTGACTACTCATCCCGCGATCACCACGCACTCAGGACTGGCCTCCGCCCAGACACTGTGCCGAGCCCAGGAGGGGAGACCGGAGACGACCAGTCAGATTTCCTGTCTGTAAGGAACTTGGACTCTCGGAGGAAAACCACTCCCAGCAAATCATTATCATCGAGGGTGATCAATGCGGCGACAGACGCAGAGCGGGGACCGCACAAGGTGCAGGGCACAGAGAGGGAGGACAGGACACGCTGGTCGCATGCCACAGGCCCAGCAGGCTGCAGATGTCCGTGCCCGAGCCCTGGGGAAGCCCGCTGACTTGCTCGGCAGCCAGGATGTCCCCCGCTTACGGGCATGGGCACAACGTAGGGCTCCTATGTGGAGCCGGCGGGCCCTGAGCGCTGGTCTTTATTGCGGCACTTAGCACCCTGAATATAAATGTCTTTTAATTTGGCGGCTTCCCCGCTGAGCTGAGCACTCTTTAAGCAGGAATAAAGTATTACCCACTGAATGAGAACTGAACGCCCTCCAGTCTAGCGGGAAAGACCATGGAGAAGCACAGGCCCTGCCAGCCTTGCCCCAATGGCTTCCCCCGGAGGCCCAAATACTGAAGTCTGCCTAGTAGACTTGTGTTTCCTGTGCCATATCGTTGACTCCCCGAGCCTAAAAACTACTGTCTGCCCTGCACCCGTTATTGGAAGGGACCTGGCACTCTAACAAAGACCGGTGAGCCCAGGATCCATATGCAGTTTTCTAAATATGTGCTTTAATACGACTCTGTGCCTCATATCTGTGCTGGGCTCCGGAAGGAAAACAAGAAACAGTGGTGTGTTGGCCTCAAGAGCTTTGGAGGAAGATATAACTGACCTTCTGAGAACCTGTAACATTCCAGGTTCTCTTACACCGATTCTCTCATGAGCATTTCATAGGCGGAGTTAACTGAAGCCAGAGCAACGCACCTACTTACCCAGGAAAGAGCTAGGAAAAAGCACGATATGATCATAGACTGTCAAGTGGGGGGACTGTTTTGCTGGTCCCCTGTTCTAGGGCAAGAAGCCACGGCTCCCTCTTTGCTCTGAGTTGATGGTGTACAAACGACGGGTCAGAAGGTGGAGAAAGCCCTTCTCCACGTGCGTCTCTGGGGGAGTCAGAGGCAGACAGACACCCAAGGGTGATTCCTTATGACAGGACTTTTCGTACTTAACAAAGACAGGGAAGCTGAGTAACTGAATCAAAATCTTGGAGGCGCCTCAGGACCTCGAAACAAAGGCCGAGCGGGGGAAGGAGGCAGCGTGGCCCTGTGTGAAGGGACCAGGACTTTCCGCAGAACGCTGGCCTCCCTGTAACACACCATTTGAAACCACTGGTTTGAACTCTAGAGAAAGGACCCCACGAAACTTCCTGCTGCTTCTCTAAACCATCGGACGGCCTGCCTACAAACAGAAAAACTGCTCGCCAACAGGGCTACAATGGAGGACGCATTTCTGGAATTAAAGAGCGTAAGCAATTAGAGGTCTGGCTTCCTTCAGAGTCCAGGACACGCCCACAGTGGACTTCATTTGCACCTCTGTGCGTCAGCTCCTGCTATTTGCTGTGATCACCTGCGGGCCTGGCCCAGCTCAGTGTCCAAGGTGACCTTGATCACAGTCTTCCTCTGAGAACAGGCTCACACCTGACAACACCCCTTTCTCACGGCAGGAACGAAGTACATCTTTGAATAAATCAGAGCAGGAAGTTACACTAAGAATATTGTGAAGAAACGACTGGGACAATAAAAGCAGTGTAATTTTGAGAGCTGTCACCCAGTTAATTGGTGCTGGAGTCCCGCCTTTCAGCCAAGGCCACATGGAGTGAGTTACGCTGGACCAGGGAGGGGACCCTGCCTTAGGAAAACGGTAGCCATTTTCGCATGACAAGAAAAACACGCTTAGGAGTCCTATGAAATTATCTTCCCTCAGAACCTCAGGATGGCTTGGTATACTGTGCACATCACGTTTTTAAAAGACTCTCATTTTGCAAATAAGGACTTCAACAAATCCACAAGTCACACGAAATCAATATCCAGAAAAATCCATGTAAGAGAGATGAGTGGTCTGCAGTACAAACAGCTAACAATGACCACTAGTTCATTCATCCCAGTAACTACGACTGTGTCCCAGCGTGGGTGGCACTGGTGGCAAGCAGAGAAAAGGCCTGGCCCCTGCTGCCCAGCAGCTGAGAGCCGGGCAGGGTGGGCACCGGGAAGCCCCCGCCACACAGCACACTGTCTGCCTCTAGGAGAGTTCTGGGGAACAACGGTGCGTGTGCATGCCATCCATGGCGGCTTTTTGCTACAAGAGTACCGAGTAGGATATTTACTATCCGACCTTTCATTAAAAAAATGTTGGCTGGCCCTAGGCTTCCAGTTTATTACAAAAGCAGTGGCCGTACACCATACACACAGCCACGTCTGAGCTTCATGCCGTGGAAGGGCCCAGAAGCAGGACACAAGCAGCCCCGATCTGGGCTTCTAAGCGCCATTCCACTCTGAAAGCGGCCAGGGTACCTGGAGATGACAGCTGACCCAGGACTGGGCAGGACAAGGACGAGATAGGCGGGGAACAAAACCCTGCTAGAAGGTAAAAATAAAAAGAGTGCGGGATGACTCTGTCAACCAGTCCCCGGAGCCAGGGTAAAGGGGTCCCCAGTGGCCAAATCTGGGACAATTGAAGCAGCAACTTACACAATGATAGTACAGGATTATAACCAATAACTGAATCAAAGAACCCCTGAACTTCACACAGACAGGTGACAGCAGGAGGGAGGGAGGGAGGAAAGAAAAAACAAAAATATTCCTTTTCAGAAGAACGTCAGCCACGAAATGTAGATGGAATGACTGCATTTGAAAATTACCATTTTACAACCATCGCGGTCATAATTACTTCAGGTTAAGAAACCTCAATGGATGCTAAAATTTGTGAGGGAAAGTATAATGAGGAGCAGAGTATTTACACAGTCCCAGAGTAGCTCCCCACAAAAGGATTGCAAAAGGAAGACAGTAACTTTGCAGTGGAAATAACCATGGCCCCCTTAACTAGATGAGCAAACCTAACATCACCAGGACTGCACGAAGTGACGCTGAGGCTGAGGATGTGCCCCCTGGTGGGATGCACTGAGGCGCTCACACCACCCATCAGAGGGATGCCTGCCTGGAGGGAGCAGCACAGCAAGAATCTAATTTTGGGGGAAACATCAGACAACCCAAACGGGAAGACAGTCTACGAGACACTGACCTGAGTAGAATTCAAAAGCGCATGTCAAGAACGGCAAAGAAAGACAGAAGTGCTCTCCCGGACTAAGAGACTAAAGATAAGCTTTAAACGGGGTCCTCTAAAGGGAGAGACTGGAGAAAGCGGCAGCATCAGCACATGGACTGCAGATTAGATCACGGTGCTAAAACAGTCGTTCACTTCCTCAGGTAGAGCACTGCTACCTACAACTGCAGTGATATGCAAGAAGCCCCTATTCTTAGAAAAAACACACCAAGACACTTAAGCATGTAGGGGTAAGGGCAGATAATGCACTTCCTGCTCTCGACGAGGCATGAAAACACACACACACACACAGAACAGCAAAGCAAATGTGGGAAAGGACAACAGTGGGTGAATCCAAACACATGGGTAGACGAGGGCTCTTAGCACTGTTCTTTTAACTCTTCGATACGTTTTAAATTTTTCTACAATTCGTTTAATGCCAGGAAGAAGAAATAAAGGAAGGGGGGGACAGAAAAACAAATGAACTACTGTTCACCGTGACAAGGAGGAATACGAAGCCCTGACGGAAATATATGGGAGACTGGTATTCGCAAGCACAAGGCAGACACCCCTGCCTGCAAGCGTTACTGCGTTCAGCTCATTCCTCTCAGAACCAGACTCAAGAAAGCCCATCCTGGTCCTGAGGTAAGCCAGGGGTCATTCTCTGACCCCCTAAAAACTCTATGCATTCTCCTACCATAGCACTTAATACACCCTTAAAGTTAAGGGTGTATCTCCCCCTATTGGACTACAAATTCCATGATGAAAAATGATGATGATGGTGACGATGATGATGACGATGATGATGAAGGCAACAGCAACAATTTACCCAGTACATGCTAGGCGTAACACTAAATAACTCTTCACACATATCTCATGTAAACTGCACAACGAGAACAAAGGGGCTTTATTTTAAATCACCATTTGTGGAAATAGAAACTGAGGCTGAGTGAGGTTCAACCATCCAAGGTCACAACACAAAGAAGAGGCAAAACAGTGAACTCAACTTTGTCTGACATAAAACTGACCCTCTCTACATTTTTTGAACCAATCGTCAATCTAATTTCAGTATCATTTTTGGATCACTGTGGCTTACACAAGGTAGGTTAACAAAAGGTGAGAGGGATTTTTCTAAGCACAGCAGACCATTAACTGGAAGTCAAGTGACAGCCACAATCACATACAACCGGCAAAATCTGTGCCAACTGCTTGGGAATGCTGGTTGCTTGAGTTCTGGTAACAGAGAGTCTACTTACGTTTATCCAGCATCTAGCAGTCCCCAGGGGTACCAGTTAACTGAGAGTCTACGTATTTCGCTTCTGCTTATATTCTCTGAGGACACCGAACTGAAAACAAGGGACAATGGAGGCACAAGGTGGTAGGAAAAGCCCGCCATAAAAACATTACCAGCAGGTAACATTGCACTGGTAGGTAACCACGATGCATGCATTTCAGACGCAAAGATAACATAGGAAGAAGACAAACATAACTCTGTAATAATCTCGTATTAGGTGTAACAAATATATTCCACATGTTAAAAATGTTTTGTGACACTAAACAAATATAAATCATGGCCTTTCCACCCTAATGACGACCTAGGAGGCACAGGTCCTACGGCCATGTGCCTCATCGGAGAGACCACAGGCTTGGAGAGGAAGCTGGCCCAGGACACACAGCTTGATTCAGCAGTGCCAACCCTCAAATGTTATACCTTGGTCGAGCATTCAGCTCTGCTAAAACTACTAAAAATAAAATCATAGCTCTGTCCCAAATTTCTCCCAGGATTTGCACCTGGTCCTGATCAAGTCCCTCAGGACACTCACATCTACAAACAATGCAAGGCAGCTGGTGTTATTATTGGGTGCTTCCTTACACAAATCAAAGAGTTTGACTTACACATGCCGATGCAAATCGTCGTCAGCATTATCATTTTCCCCAACAAAATGAGCAGATGACAACTGCCAGGAGCCAGAAGTCAGACTACCCTAACACTTTTCTTGAAAAATGTTTTGCGATTCAACGCTTTGGGGATATTTCTTTAGGGGACCCTCAACCCTGTACTGTGATTGAGCCGCAAGACCCTGAACAAGTTACCGGTATATATCCCTCTAACCTCCACCTCTTTATCTGTAGCATGAGAACAAGACAACCTCACAAGGCGATCGCCAGGAATGAAGGAAGCAATGCGTGAAAACGAACCTAGCAACAGTGCCCGGCACACTGGAGACACTCAACAAATGGCGACAAAACCAAAACGAGTCATGATTTTCTGCAAGGACTCATCAGAGAGTATGCCTCTTAAAATACCAGACGTAGGAGAGGTGAAGATCATTACGTGGAAATCAAAAGCAATGCCAGCTGGTTGACTGAACAGGAGTAGCTAGCTAGCAGTGTGAACAGAGGGTAACCTAGCTACATGGGGCGCCATCTAGTGAGGGAAGGTCGGAGTACACATGGCGTAAATACTGAAGTAGATGACGAACCAGGAAAAACGAGAACGGCAGCTGCCCCTTCTCCTCCCCACCATAATTTCTCCACGAGAGCTTGAACCAACAGTGACCCCAAATGCAAGAGGAAAACCCAAAGGAGAGATCAAGAAGTGTGCTTTCGCACACTCACGTTCTTTATCATGCCAAGGAAGAGCATCGATAATACGCTAGGAGTGTCTTAAAGTTCTTAAAGCAGCAGCAGGGGCTGATTAGTGAGCACTAATGGAAATGCAAAAAGTTATGGCAAATTCAAGCTTACCGATGCAGAGTAAGGTCCCTGTGTCCAGGCATGTTGTAAGGTGCGCTGTCATAAAACTGCATGGAAGCCTCGTTTGCTCACTTAAGCCTCAGGTGCTGTATCCTGAATAGCATCACAAAAATCCGTCAGCGCTGCTGCTAATTCCGTACCAGCTACAAGGAAAGGGGCCTCCTAAAGGATGAGTTTCTCCTTCCCCGTTTCCAGAACTGGGAAACCAAAGTCACTCTAATAACATAAAACTACCCTAAGCACTGAAACTAGATGGGACATGTATGACGTTCGTATGTACTTTATGTCTGGAAAGTGACGCCAGTGCACACACATCTCTGTGAAAAGAGAAGATGCTGTTTATTAAGCACGCAGTGTTTACACAAGTACAGCGTGTTACACTCGGTACTTCTCCCGTGTCTAAAACAGCCCTGCAAAAGAGGCACGTGGTCCCCAACTTTACAGATAGGGCAACTGAGGCTCTGGGAAACAGGCCTGCACAGGGTTGCAGACCGGGAGGCTGGCCCCTCCTACGCTCACATGGCCCATCCCGCGCCAGCTCGCCACTTGTTAAGTGAGGCGGTTGCCATGCAGATGCCATCCAGAGGCTTGGCACGCTGCCTGTGGTCAGAGGTCCCACCCCTTCTGTGCAGAGGCAGCTGCCCCGCTCCCAGGCTGCCCGTCCAATAGCAGGCAGTTCGTCTTAAGAGCTGCATGACAGAGAACTTGCTGTGGAAGTCAGGCATGAGCGCCATATCCACCATGAAAGCTTCCCGCGCTGCCTGCTGCTCACAGGAGAAGTGGGGCGAGGTGGGCAGATAAGAGTCCAAAGCCTGATTTACCATCTGTCAGCTGCCTGACCTTGGGCAAATTATTTGACCTTGTTGTCCTCAGTTTTCTCACCGGAAAAATAAGGTACACTGATTTACTCTTTTAAGACTATTCGAAGAATTAAATGAAACAATGAGAAAGCATCTACCCGGAAGCATCCCTTGATGGATGGTCACTAGTACTAGCAATTCCAAGTTAAGGGCATTCAAACACACCCGCCCTCCTTCAGAGATCCAGCCCCACAGTCTTCGGGAGGATGTTCTGTGCGTGCCTAGTACTCTTGTTCTAAACCTATTTTTAGAAGATGGAGAATTGCTAAACCTGCCATAAACGGACTATAAATCCCTGCTATCATACTTTTCAGCCAATCGTTTCTGTGAAACCGAGAGCATCAAAATACAGAGAGCTCTGTGCCCCTGTGAGTTCCTTCAAGAGGCAGACGTTTTCAGGAATCGGACTTATTAATTTCTATAGAGCGAGCTCTCCGGGCGTCTCCTTGGCCGCTGAAGTCATTAGAAGTCCTTACCTTGAATGCTTGCTCGAGACTGAAGAGTTCTGCCAGGGAGCACAGGAAAAGAGGCGGCTCGCCTTTCTGGTAAAACATCTTCGAGAACGTCTTTCCAAAATTCATCATCACCAATGGAACTTGCTAACTGGCTTCTCCTATAATCAAACTTGTATTCAAAAACGAACAGCGATGCCGAGTTCTATCCTTTGCTCTCCTTCCTTGGCATATCCTATCAAAGAGCTGTAGGTAGGCTCGCTTTAAAACCTCAGCCTGATTGGGCAAATCACTTTAGTATTGAGAGCCTCAGGTGCCTCATTTGAAAACCCCCCACACCTGGCAAGGTCATGGCCGGTGGGGAGGGAGGGGTTAGAAATGATATATAGGATGCACCTGGCACAGAAGAGGCCTTGAACTTGGCCTCTCAGTATAATCATTACCCCCAATGCTAAGGAGCACTACTATTTTTCTGTTTAAAAAAAGAGTAAGCCATTCTATCTTCACTCAGTAGGCGTGATGGCAAAAAGCAAAAGTCTTGTGCTATCCAAGCGGCTCATCTCATCTCAATTAATCTGCATCTCAATTGCCTGCTGGCTTTGGGCATCTGCCTGGCACCTGAGATTGCAGACTAACTCCTTCAGGTAAGAAGGCTTCTCTGGCTCCAGACAAGGGCCTCCGAATTTCTGGTTCTGATCTGTCATAAGAAGTCTCATTAGGAGTTTAGGGAAGGGGAGCTAATTGCATTAGAGTGCACTGGCTAAATAAGTTCCTCAAGAAAGAATAAAAGTAAATAAACATCTGATTTCCAGCAGATCTGACAGTACCATCTCATTATCTCCCAGAGAAGGACCCCTACTGTCCTACCACGTTAGCTCCTGCTTGTTTAACACTGCATTTCCCTTGCAACAAGCTTTCCTTTGTATTTGCAGAGCTGTTAGAGACGCCACCCCACCCCTCAATTCAAGTGCTCTAACGAGGTAATGAGCAAAGCTCTTGCTTGACTGCTGAACTCCAAATCTATTTTTTCTTCTTCCTTTATGATAATTAAAACATAACACTGAAAGAAAATGGGAGTTGAAGATCGGAGTTCGAAAGGGCTATGTTCCAAGAATTATGTGAGGTGCGGACGACACAGAGACATAAGCCAGGCCCGGCCTGCCAGGAAGCTCGCTCTCCCAGGGAAGACGGAGCCATGGGCCTCGCACCACCAGTGGGGATCCGCCACCCGGTGAGACTAGGAGGTGGGCAATCGAACCCACTTGGGGGAGGCAAGTGGTCCGAGAGGCCTCAGAGCGGAAACTTGAAGGATTACGTCCAGAATTGGATGCTATGTAGACTTATCTTTTAGTTTCAG
This sequence comes from Craseonycteris thonglongyai, assembly GCA_004027555.1. Taxonomy (NCBI): domain Eukaryota; kingdom Metazoa; phylum Chordata; class Mammalia; order Chiroptera; family Craseonycteridae; genus Craseonycteris; species Craseonycteris thonglongyai. The sequence goes on from PVKE010031702.1 coordinate 14,207, forward strand.
CACAGGCGAGCGAGCAAAGAACAGAGGGCACAGAACAGGCTGGGTGTTCACCCCGTCTGTCATCACTACCTGTCCCATCCCACTTTGACCCTTCATCCCTCCAAGGGTCAGTACAATCTGATGAAAGAATAATGGGCTAGAACCTTCACTTGGTCATTTTATAAGTATGTCACCTTGGGTAAGTCACTTTAGTTGTTGGCGTCTCAGTGTCTACAACTGAAAAATTAGGCTAATAACTGCATTTCTGGGCTGTTACCAGTACTGACATTGCAGACATAACTGGGCACAGAGGAAAAAAACAGCTCAAAAATGCTCCGAAGCTGAATTAGTTAAATCTGAACCATCGAGTAAATATTTTTTAAGGACAGTTGGAGGATATAAGACATTTCTTAGGAAAGAAAAGGGCATCTATAAACTTACAACTCCCTCTCCAACTAATACACGTGGGTGCACGAGTTTCTCTAGAGCAGAGACGGTGTTTCCCGCCCCGATCTCAGGAACCAGCACGGCTATCTGGCATGTAGGGTCCCCAAAAGCTGGTTGCTGATGTCCAGACACCGACATTGTAACTCACAGGCACTGGACCTCTTTGAGTCGTAACACACCAGAGGAAATTGAGAAACGGGTTCTCTAAAAATAAGAGTCATCACATCCATTCTCCTACCGAAACCAAGACCTGATCATCCTAAGAAATCCAACTAAAAACTCAACAGCCAAAGCCTCCTCTGGGGAAAGCAGAGACTCTCACAGCAGGAAGGTGCCCCACCTAAGTATAACCCGGCTATTTCAGGTCTCATTCTTCTCTCTTACTTCACAGCTGACCACATTCAAGCAAATCAAAAATACTTTCCAAAAGGGGTCCCCGAAAAGGAAACTTGAAGCCATCAGATTCTGTGGAACAGAGATGCACAGAGAGCGAAGTGGTGATCCTCACTTTAAACATTATTATCCCTCCCATATAACCTGAGTAGTGCTAAGAGTCCTAATATTAGGAAATCAATGTAGTATGAGTATTTCTTTTAAAATACCAACAAAAAACGTTATCAGTCTAGAGACAAACAGACCTTCCTCTTGCAACTGATGACTAAATATAACTTGGCACTGAACCAGCCACCAATCCATATATTATATGAGATAATTAAAAATACAGGGTTATGTAATCTTATTTAATGGTTACTTGGCTTGTACTAAAAACCATCCAAAGTAATACCAGAGTGCTGGATTAAATTATAATGCATAAGACATTTCTGAAGATGGTTTTTAGTAGGAGTCAGCACATCCCCTACTAGCAAATATAATATAAAACATAACGGTACTTTCATCTCCAATTAACCTCTTTGGCAAGAAACTACAATGTCAATTTACTCTATAAGCATTTCGGGTGGGAGGCGGGGCCAAAGAGGGTCCCAAAGCCTATTTTCTTTCATTTGGTTTTACATCAAGTGAACATTCCCCGTTACTTTTGGTAAAGAAACGAAAGTATTCAATATTTCAGGAGTAGAGGGAAGGAGAGCCAGCTATCCTGAGAAAATAAAAATAAAAGTCAGCAACTAATGCTCATCATCAAATACAAGCCTGGAAGCTTATAAAAGCAACCTCTATTATGGCACCGGGGCTTGCATCTTGCAGTCACCAGCTCAAGTTTTAATAGTGACAAGTCATTTATAAACTGTTTCATTATCATAACATGTCGATCACTAATGTAATATCGTGGTCACAGGAGGGCTTGAATTCAGAAGTGCTTCCTGGCCTGAGCATCAGAATCCTGTAGGATACATCTACCATGACTGTTTATTACTACAAAGAACACCACCAGACGCCTACACAAACTTTTTTAGAAAATCAAAGTAAGTCCAACAGAAGCAAGCCTATTCATTACATGGGTTTCTGCAGGGACTGAAACTTGCAGGTGCCACGTGTTTTGTTCATCTTTGCGGGGAGGCATAAATAGCAAGAATACACAAGACCACTGCAATCTATGTCAGCTGCCCACACACTTGCCTAACTGGCTCCTTGGAAAACAGAGGCTGCAGGTGTGGGGATGGAATACGGTAGCATGCGCCTCAGAGAGCCTTGGAAACTTCAAACTACTAGGCAAACACAAGGCCGTGTTAGCACTTGGAGAGGTTGGCCATGAAAATTATCCATGACATGCCATCCCGTCATAACTGAAGATCTGCGTTGCAGACCCATCATCACTGTACAAGTTAGTGCCCGAATACCAACTCCAGTATCGACATTCAGAATAACCTCTGGGAAAAAAACAGTGCCCTTTAAAGGCAGATAGTCAGATATATACCTAAGAAAAAAAATGCTCTCCTCTAGCCATAATATGATCACTATCAATTTAAAATCAAAGTTTCCTAATAACCATTCAAATTCGGATTTAAGACACTTTTAGAAATGTGTTTGTAATTTTGGAGTTACATAAGAGCATCATTAATAGTTTAAATGAAAGGGCTTTGCATCCTAGATAGCAGCCTATGAATATGACTTAAGGTAAACACACTTTAGTCTGAAATTATCTAAATTACCAAAAGAGTACATGAGTAGCTCTTTTATTCCTTCACATAACTGCTCAATGTTAGAAAAAAATGTACTTCTTACAAGAATTACATTTTGATGAAGAAGTAAGGTAATCAGGTTTAACATGTAAAAACAAACAAACAAAAACAGTAAATGGCAACATTGTCCAATATCTGTTTCAAATAACTGGAAGTCATTGACACTAGTTGAAAACACAGAAACCAAAAGAACTTTGACTATATTAGCAACACGATACTACGGCAACCTGCACAAACACATAATTCCGACTTTTAAAATAACTCATGCAACTTTTAGTTGCACTGTTTCCTTAATTGGCTCAGCTTCTCTGTAAAGAAAAACTCACTTGATTCTACAGTCCTGAACACTTCTGAGACTCACCTCACACAACATACAAGGAAATTTCTTTTGCAGAGATGATGGCCCAGCCAGCAACAAAAGATCTACCGGTACGTAAATCAGAAGGAGGAAGAAGTACAGACCTAGCTGTAGAACTGTTCAGAAGGGCTTGGGAATAAAATGTAAGAATACGTGCCCATTACTTTTCCACAAGCCCGTTTCAGTAAAGAAATCAAGACGAGCCTACAGTGAAAACAAAATGGGAAAGCTCTGTCGTCCGAGTCCTGCTGAACAATTCAAATGATCGTGCTTAAATTCTTCACCACCACCCTCGGTGGAAAGCAGGCTGCCCTCGAGAGGAACTGGCTGTAACAGGCAAATGCTGGAGGTCGCTGTTTCAAAACAGAGATACTGGTATCTACATACAAATAGACTACGTCTGCCTCATCGGTCAGTTCTGACAATGACAAGAGCCAGGGCCACCAGGACCGAGCCCAGCAGACCGGATCGTTTCGGGAGCCAGTGCCCGTCACCGCACCGCCAGCCACGCGAAGGGGAGCAGGTCTGCCCAGATGTTTCCGTCACCACCCAGAAGACAGCAGACAAGGGGCCCCCAAACCCGTCTTTATCTGAAGCGCCGGGGGGAGATAAGGACTGCTCCCGGGAAGGAAGATTTCATTTACCTTCCATCCCAGAGGACTACTCCAGCAGCTGGGGGGACAACCAGCCAGGGAACGCTGTCCTGGGCAGGCGCACCCCCATACGCCCCTGTCCTCCTGTCCGGTACTCCCCGGGACTGCTCACGGCCTGAGCTGGCTGTCGTGGGGCTACAAAGGCCGGGGCAGCAGGCTCCTTGGCCAGCGTTCTGCACCCGGAGCCAGCCACCCGTGGGGCTCACCCACTCAGCTCTTCCCACAATGAGAACAGGCGAGCCCAGAAGGGGACCTTGGGCCGCCTCTTCTGCAGGACCGAGCCCTCCAGGAGCCAGCCTGCAAGGTTTGGCACGGTTTGCCCACCCCCAGGGCGGGCAGCCTGCTGCCTGCCCCCCACCGGGGCCAGGACAGGGGAGAAATCCAGGGATGGGAGAGGGAACTGAGACCCGCCTCTAAAACAGCTGGGTCCTTCTCTAACTAAGGTGCTTGGGGTCTGCCCCCCAAAACCTCCTCCAGGGTCCTCAAACTTCACTAACAATCTAAGCACCTGTTCCCGTCTCCCTTCTGCATGGGGTCCCCTCAAATCCTTCCATGTTCCGCCAGCTCCTTTCTCCAGCGCCTTGTACGAACCAAACACACCAGTGCCCGTAGCCTTGCACGCTCACCCCTCGGATGAGATCATTCAACCCTCTCGCCCCAACAAAAAGTCCCCAGATGTTCGCGGTCCCCTCCCCCCCACCCGCCCACAAGTTTCCCCTGGGCAGCCCCGAGTCCCCACGGATTGCCTTCAGGTGTCAGTGCACGCGCCCCAGCCTTCTCGTTCCCAAGTCTCCCAAACCCCCAGGTGCCGCCGACCCTCCCAGTCCCCTCGCCCCGGTGCCAGCCGGGGTGACTGTCCCCGAGGTCTAGCTGCAAGCCAGCTGCACGGTTCTGCCTCCCGAGCCCGACCCCTCCTGTCCCCGAGCTCCCGGGGGCCGCTGCGCCCCGGGTCCCCAGCAGCTCCCGGGGGCCGCTGCGCCCCGGGTCCCCAGCAGCTCCCGGGGGCCGCTGCGCCCCGGGTCCCCAGCAGCTCCCGGGGGCCGCTGCGCCCCGGGTCCCCAGCAGCTCCCGGGGGCCGCTGCGCCCCGGGTCCCCAGCAGCTCCCGGGGGCCG
>PVKE010031703.1:0-18891 GCA_004027555.1 Craseonycteris thonglongyai
CTTGTTTCCCTTTAGGTTTTATCCCATGCTAATATTTGATGTGTGGATCTGATATATTGTTTTACACTAATAGTAAATATTATGGGAGACTGATATAAGCAGGCCAATTTCATTATTTTAATATGTATATTAGATATTAACATGTATAAAAATTGGAGACTTACATATTTTAAAAACATGTTTTGAAATGACTCCTTTTTTTCTTTTGTTCTAGTTTTTACCAGATTCGTGCATCTATGAAAATTCCACCAAGAATACCCCACAGAGTAGAAGCTAGTTTGTTACATGCAGCAGGTAAGCCGAGGAATAGTATCAACTTAAAAAACACAACAAAACTGAAACAACATTATATTGGTCAATAATAACTTTTCAACAGTTATTTTTGTTTATTAATTACAAATATAAGATACCAGATTATATTACTACCTCTTATAAGAAATATATTTGAGGTGTCAGTAAAACACACTTGCTTATAGGTTCCTTGTCTCCCTCTTAGGTTTCTTATTATGAGCAAATGAAAAACACATATATGAAAATTCCAGGAAGAAAACATAAGTGAAAGTGGTATCAATTTTGTCATGCAGGATGTAATTTTTAAAAATATAGTGAATGTACATATACAGGGTCCAGCAGAAGTAACACCCCCTTTTTATGAGCTGGTACTCTATACCAAATCTTTTAATTACAAAATCACAAGCACGTAATTCTGTAACAACAATATTACATTCAATCTTAAAAGGGGGTGTCACTTCTGCCAGACCCTGTATAATTTGACATATTACTTCAAAGGTGTTTTATGATAAAGTTTTGTAGGATGCCTTTTGAAAATATATTTTTAACCACATTTTTTGTTTCTGGTTAACTAATTATAAAATAAACAGCCAGAAGGCAATTTAAGAAGTTATAAAATAGATATGTTACAGCAACTCTGTTATTTACTCATGTTCTAAGAAGAGACACCAGCATTAGTGTTTGAGCCAAAACTGGTGGCCCTGACATAATCATTTGGCATTTTTAGCTTTTCTGATGCAGTATACTCTCTTATTCTATGTGGCTAGAAAATGAAATAGTTAATGGAACATTCTAGAGAGTTATATATGTATGTCTAATATGAATTTCCAGTTGTCAAAGCATCATAAAGTAATAAAATACACCTAACACTAAAGCTATACTGAGCATAATTCAGTACCTTTTATAAAGAAAAAAAATTTCTTTTTGACCTGGCATACATTTTAAATTTAAAGTATTAATATATATTTATTATCAATAGGTCTTTTGTAATTTTACTTTATAGGAAACACAGAGGTTAAAACAACTAATGTTACAAGACAAATCTGGTATTCCCTTTTTGAAAAGTTCCTTTATGTAGTTGACCAAATGTCTTGCTCTAGTCTGTCTCCTAAAATTGCTAGTTGAAGAAACTAGACAGACTTTTTTTCTGGACTTCCTTTTTATTTATTTTTTCAGCTTTATTCAGGAGTAATTGATAAATATAGTTGTATATATTTAAAGTGTACGATGTGATTTGGAATACATATACATTGTGAAATAATTACTGTGATAATTAGTACATCCATTATCTTACGTAGTTAACTTTTGAGCCTATGGTGAGAGTGCTTAAAATTTACTATTAGCAAATTTTAATAGTACTCTATTTTAACTGTAGTCACTATACTGTGCATTAAATCCTTAGAACTTACTTATCTTTTAGTTAAAAGATGGTACCCTTTGATCTACATCTCCCCATTTCTCCCAACCTCCTACAACCACCATTCTTTCTGTTTCAATGAAATCTACTTTTTTATTTTGTTGTTTCCACAAGTATGTGATACCATACAGTATTTGTCTTTCTCTGTTTGACTTATTTCACTTAGCAGAGTGACCTTTAAGTTCATCATGTTATTGCAAATGGCAGGATTTCCATCTTTTTATGGATGAATAATATTTCGTTGTGTTTTTATATACCACGTTTTCTTTACCCATTCATCCACTGACAGACACTTAAGTTATTTTTGTATTTTGGCTATTGTGAATAATGCTTAAATGAACATGGGAATGCAGATTTCTCTTTGAGATACTTAGCGATTTTGTGTCTTTCAAATAATATACCCGGGAGTGGGATTGTTGGATCATATGGTAATTCTATTTATAATTTTTTGAGGAACCGTGGTACTGTTTCCATTGTGACTATACCCATTTACAATCCCACTAACAGTGCACAAGAGTTCCCTTTCTTTACATCCTCACCAACACTTGCTATCTCTTAACTTTTTATAACAGCCGTTCTTACAGGTATAAGGTAATGTCACTTTGTGATTTTGATTTATATTTTTCTAATGAATTGTGATGTTGAGCATCATTTTATGTACCTGTTGGTCATTTGTATGTCTTCTTTGTAAATGTCTATTTAGTTCCTTGGCCCATTTTGAAAATCAGATTATTTAGGGTTTTCTTGCTATTGAGTTGTGTGAGATCTTTATGTATTTTGGATATTAACCATTTATCAGATATATGATTTGCAAATATTTTCTGCCGTTAGGTAGGTTGCCTTTTCATTTTGTTGATGTTATCCTTTGCTGTGAAGAAGGTTTTTAGTTTAGTGTAGTCCTACATGTTTAGTTTTTTGCCTTTACTTTTGGTGTTCAATCCAAATAATTATTTACAAGATCAATGTTGAGGAGCTTTTCCTCTTTATTTTCTTTTAAGGGTTTTATGGTTTCAGGTCTTATATTTGAGCCTTTAATCCATTTTGAGTTATTTTTGTGAGTGATATTAGATAGGGTCTTGTTTTATTCTTTTGCATGGTGATAACCAGTTTTCCTAGCACCATTTTTTGAAGAGACTGTCCTTTCCCTATTATGTGTTCTTGGTACCTTGTCAAAGATTAGTTTACCATATGTTGTGGGTTTATTTCTGGGCTCACTTATTTTGTTTTATTGGTCTTTGTACCTGTTTTTATGCCAGTACCATACTGCTTTGATTACTATAGTCTTGTACTAGAGTTTGAAATTAGGCAGTGGGGTACCTCAGCTTTGTTCTTTTTTTCTTAAGATTGCTCTTCCTATTCAGGATCATTTGTGGTCTCCTGAATTTTAGTATAGTTTCTTCTATTTTTTTTGAAAAATGACATTGGTATTTTGATGGAAAGTATATTGATTCCATAGATCACTTGGAAAAATATGGACATTTTAATAGTATTAATTCTTTCACCCCCAAAATACAGGATATCTTTCCATTTATTTGTGTCTTCTTCAGTCCTTTCATCAGGGTCTTATAGGTTTCAGGTCTTTTATCTCCTTGGTTAAATTAATTTGTAATATTTTATTGTTTTTTGAATTTATTGTAAATGGGATTGCTTTTTTGAATTCTCTTTTGATTACTTCATTGTAAGAATATATAAATGCAGCTGATTTTTAGTATGTTGATTTGGTATTCTGTAACTTTACTGAATTTGCTAATTAGGTCTAATGGTTTTTTGGTGGAGTCTTTAGGGTTTTCTATATATACATTCGTGTCATCTGAAAATAGTGGCAGTTTTTATTTCTTCCTTTTCTATTGGAAAACTTTAATTTCTTTTTATTGCCAATTTGCTGTGGCTAGAACTTTCAGTACTATGTTACATAGAAATGATGAGAGTGGGCATCTTTGTCTTGTTCTTAACTTTAGAGGAAACTTTCAACTTTTCACTGTTGAGTATGTATGATGTTAGGTTTGGTCCTATCATATACAGCCTTTATTATGTTGAAGTGTATTTTTCTATACCTAATTTTCTGAAGAATTTTTATTATGAAATTATGTTGAATTTTGTCAAATGTTTTTTCTACATCTATTGATATGATCATATGATTTTTATCCTTCATTTTGGTTATGTAGTATATCACGTTTATTGATTTGCATATGTTAAACTATTTCTGCATGCCAGGGATAAATCCCACTTGATCACAGTGTATAGTCCTTTTAATGTGCTCTTGAATTTGGTTAGTTAGTATTTTGTTGAGGATTTTTGCATCTGTGTTCATCGGGCATATTGACCTGTAATTTCCTTTTCTTATAGTGTCTTTGCCTTTGTCTTCCGTGTCAGGGTAATGCTGGCTCTGTAAAATGAATTTGGAACTGTATCTTTTAATCAGTTTTTTGGAAGAATTTGAGATGGATTGCTGTTAATTCATTTTTAAATATTTGGTAGCATTCACCAGTTAAGCTATCGGACTTTTTTTTTGTTGTTGGAAGATATTTTATTATTGATTTAATCTCCTTACTCATTATTGGTTTCTTCAAATTTTCTATTTCTTCATGATTTAGTCACATGTGACGTTCGATTGTTTGAGATCTTTCTAGGCCGGGGTGGCGTGCCCAAAGTGGCACGCGGAGCAATTATTTCGGCATGCGGAATTATTGTTTTTTGTTATAAAAACATCCTATGCCTCTTATAGACATAAAAATAATCGATACCTCTATCTCACTCGATAGGTTGGCACGCGAGTCGAGCGAGTATACTCTTATTTCATAAACTTTGGCACTCAATTGCCAAAAGGTTCGCCACCCCTGGATAGGCCATTTGTATGACTGAAATATTACATGTAATTAACCTCATTTACAAATCAGTGTTATTTTGACATTATGATAAATAATGTCTCAGAAATACTCAAATAGTGTACCTTGTTTTTAAATGCTTTTCCTGAGCACCATGATTTTTGCTTTTAATAGTTATAAGTCCAGATAGAGTTATGGTTGCTACCAATTTGGTTTCTAGTTTCTGATATTATCAACTGTGCATTATTGAATGTGAAATGGCAATGATTTGATAGTTTACTAGTGTGTAAAAAGGAAGTAGCTATATTAAAAATCAGTTGCTTATGACAGACACTAGTCTTTAAAAGAGAAGCCTAGCTTTAGAAAAAGAGTAAGTTTTCATAATATATCATTTTAGCGTATATGTACAAACATTATATGTGTATTTTTTTAAAGATGTATTTTATTGTTTTTGACAGAGACAGAGACAGAAAGAAGTGGGAGGGACCAGAGTAGTCTCCAAGTTGAACGTCATCAGTTTTCGACATGGTTTCATTCCACACAGGTGGGCGGGGGTCCAACCTGGGGGAAGTGAGAACTGAAGTGGGGTCCTCCCCCATGGGAGGCACACCCCAGTTTAGCATATGGGTCTACACGGGCTATGCCAGGATTCGATCCCCAATCCCCAGGGCTGCAAAGTGAGCACTTAACACGCTGAGTCATCCCAGCTCTCCCCGTGTATGTATGTTTATACCATTATTCCCAGAAAATTTTAAGAGGTTGTGTACTTTCTAATTAAATTATAGCAGCTTGGTGTTTTTCTGTACTACCTTATTTTTTCCCTTTTTTTTTGAAGTATAATTTTCGGATGATATATTAGTTTCAGGTGTATAATATGTTGATTCAATATTTATATACATTATGAAATGGTCACCAAGATAAGTCTAGTTACCTCTGTCACCATAGGAAATTATCACAGTATTAAAATAAGTCATGGGGATATAATGTACAGCATACATTACATCCCCATGACTTATTTATTTTATAATGGGAAGTTTGTGCCTCTTAATCCCCATTACCTCTTTTGCTCATTTACCTACTCTCCTCCTCTCCAGCAGCCCCCAGTTTGTTCTGTGTATTTCTGAGCCTGTTCCTGTTTTGTTTTGTTTTGTTTGTTGTTTTGTGGTTCAAATTCTACATATAAGCATACCCTATTTCTTCTAACTTTGATTTGTACTTTCATCTAAAGACCTTTTCTTTCCAGCACTATAATTTACTTACTATACTTCCTACACCTTGTGCATATTTCTGGAAAACTTTTAGGAATAAGGGAAAAATAATAATAATTTTGTCTGTGAGTTACAATAGGGCAGGTTAGATTGGGTGGGAATTAGATGGTATTACACAGCTTATCTCAATGTATTTAAGTTATTTACGTCAGGAGATTGTACTGACATTGAGAGGTTTGAGTCAGGAAATAACTGTCATCTGTAATACCCTTAGTTAAGAATGCATTCAGAGACTTCTATAGCAGAGAAGTCATTGCTTGTTCTAGGCCCCAGTCTGAAGTGATAGAGGACTGTGTACAATTTCAACAAAAAGTACAAGTAACAACTCTTCGGTTTTACTAATGCTATACAGTGATCCCTTGTTTTTCGCGGTTAATGGGGACCAGAGCCTTCCGAGAAAGCTGAAAAACCGCGAAGTAGGATTTGCCCCTAGGAATTTTCGTGTATGCGGGTACAAGAATGTTTTAAATATGTAAACAGTATTCATACTTTACTCATTTAAGACAAAAATTACAACAGTATATGTATTTACTTAAACGTGTCAGTGCTAATGAATAAGGTGAATTACAAAACCTTATACAGTAATAAACATGAATCAACATTGCTTTCTGAGAGAGGCGAAGAGCCTTGTGTGGGTGGCGGAGGAGAGGCTCTCACGTGACTCGTAGAAGCGTTAGGCTCCCTCGGAGACTCTTCTGCTGGAGGCGCTGACGGGAGAGCCGGGGGCTTTACCTTGGAGAGAAACATGGTGATGGGGAGTTGTTGTCTTTGTTTTTTCTTTTCCTTCCAAATTCCCCTGTACAAGGACAGAACCCCGTCAACGGGGTTCTAGGCGCCCCGGAGGAAGCTTTCGCAGGGGCACAGCGCTGAGGGGGCGTTATAAGGGCTTAATTAATAAAAAAAGTTATCGCTTAAACAAAACAAGTTATCGCCAATACAACACTAAAACCCCATCAACGCTCCTTTCCGCCATGTGGCTGCCGACATGGTTGTATTTTTTCATATTTATTTTTTGATGAATATTTTGGGGAAACCCGCGAAGCACTGAAGCCGCAAAACATGAAGCGCGAAGTGGCGAGGGAACGCTGTACTTTTCAAAAAAAGTATATATATATTTTTTTTTTTTTCTTTTTCTTTTTTTAAGATTTATTTTTATTGTTTTTGACAAGTAGAGATACAGAGACAGAGAGAAGGGGGAGGGCCCAAAACAGTCTCCATAGTTGCACATCATTAGTTTTTTCCACATAATTTCATTCCACATGTGGGTACAAGGCTGCACAGGGCAGGAACTGGGCCGGGGTCTCACCCCAGTGAGAACCTAACTGGGGGCACTCCCCAGATCAGCATATGGGTCCACACGGGCCGGGGCCGAGATTCGATCCTTGTTCCCCGGGGCTGCAACGTGAGCGCTTAACCCAGTGAGCCATCCTGGCTTCCCAGAAGTATATATATTTTTGCTTTTTGTTTAATATCCATCTGTCCCTTTTCTCTGAAAAAAATATTTTTTATACAAATAACACAGGCAAATAGTTAAAAGATCTATTACCCAGAACTATTTGTAGTGAAAACCATCTCATTCTCTATTTTTTACTGTTTGTTCAGTCCTAGTGATTTTCTCTATATAGACATTTTTACTTCCTCTTATGATAAATGACAATTTATCTTACACTACTTCCTTCGTCGCTCTCCCCTACTTTTAAAAAGGGAAACCGTTATTCCCGTATCTTTCTGTGACCATTACTGTAGCTTCAAATGATATATTTAAAATTTCATACCCTATTTCAACCAATAGGAAAGACCCTTCATTTTGTAAAGTGAGGATATATGTAGTCTTGCCTGTTTATTCAAAATTTCTCTTTCTCTCCACCTCTCAACCTGTTAAATATATCCTTTGTTTTATATTTAGGTTACTAACATTCATATTCTGTTTTGCAACTGTAGATAAATCTTATGTGCTTCATCTGTGGGTTAGTTCCAAATGTTGAAAACTAGTAAATAGCATTTGCATTTTTATGGTAATGCAAGAGGGCAAGGGTTTATAAAATTGAAATGACTATTCAACATAAAGCAAGAGGATCTTAAATTTCTAGCAAGACTAGGTAAGCCTGGTTATTTTGGTATTGATCTGAGTCACCTGAGATATAGATAAAGATATATCTTAGGTATTTTAGAAGTTGTATGAGTATAGCATTTTATATATTTAAGGTGCATACACATTACTTTGGTACATTTAAATATTATAATATGATTGCCTTTGTAGTGATATTTATCACATTACATAATCATAGTACAGTGTTGTTGTCTATACTCATTATACTGTACATCAGATTTTTATGGCTTGTTTACCACTCATTGCGAATTTGTAACATCAGTTTTATCCCCCTGCCTACATCCCCTTGTAACCATCATTTTACTCTCTGTATTTATGAGTTTGACTTTTTAAAATTCTACTTGTAAGTGATAATTGTTTTTCTCTGACTTAACCTCTTTTAGCATAATGTATTTTGGGTCCATCTATGTTGTTGCAAATGACAGGATATCCTCCTTTCTCGTGGTTGAGTAGTATTTCATTGTGTATATATACCACATATTTTTTAATCCATTAAGTATTTAGTTTGTTTCCATATCTTGGCTATTATGAATAATTGTGCAACAGACATGAAAGCATATATATTTCTTCAAAATCCTGTTTAATTTCCTTTGGGTATATATCTAGAAGTGGAACTTCTGAAATACATGGTATATCTGTTTTTAATTTCTTGAGGATTTTCCATAGTAATTAGACCAATTTACATTTCCATCAACAGTGTATAAGGTACCCCTTTTCACCTCATTCTCATGAGCACCTGTTATCTCTTGTCTTGATCACAGCTATTCTATTATAACAGGTATGAGGTGATAATTCATTGTGGTTTTGATTTACGTTTCCCTGATGATTAGTGGTGCTGAGCATCTTTTCATGTGCCTGTTGGCTATTTTGCTGTCTTCTTTGGAAAAATGTCTATTTAATTCTGATACAAGACTTGCCGTCTATGAGGAAAAAGTCAGGGAGATGTCACAAAAATTTAAACAGTAGTGTACGGGGAAGTTCTTACTATTAAAATATATATATATTCTCCACTTTGATAGAAGGCAAACATTTGGACTAATAAATCAACTCTTGTTGAACAAAAAAAGAAATTTCCAGTTTGTATTTGACCAAGGTTTTTCTAAGGTCATCTGTTTTGGATACAATTATTTGTGTGTATATTTATTTAATTCTTCCTACTTATCACCATCTACTGCTTTTATACATATAATAGCAGTTTAAAAAAATAGTATTGAGTAAAAAAGTAAGACTGGAAATAAGGGCTAGTTATCAGAGTTAGAAAGGGTTGGCCCAGGTGGTTTGCCTTGGCATTGGTTAATTGGCCGCTTGAATAGTTTTAAATATTTTGAAGTTACTAGAAGAACCATCTTTCTCCCCTATTAGTTGCCTTCTTATGCTTTGCCCAGCCACCATCTTTTCAGGGCCTTCCTTTGAGAGCCACTGAAATGTGATAATTTTGCTGACTTGTTAAGATTTTTCATGGTTTGACTGTGTACTACATCTCTAAACTCATTTCTCATGTTCTCCCTGTGCATTCTGTGGAACCACTTCCAGTTTTTCCAATTTGATGGGTTTTGATTTACCTCAGTATTTATGCATGTTTTCTCTTCCTCATTATCTCCTTTGTTAAGCAACATTGAAAACTCCCTTAGGTAGATATATGTGTCCCCTGCCATGTTGTCATAGCACTTTCTATGTACCTCTTTCAGCTCTTATTATCTTATAATTTTTTTTCCCTCAGAAATGGAATTCTAATACAATCAAATATCAAGAATCAGTAAAATAGAATGCTTTTTTAAAATGAGGAAAGTTTAAAGAAATATGAAGTTCTATCCAGAAAGTGTCCAGCCATGTAACCATTCTCGTTATATTTACAATGACATCCCTCGTATATAAGTAGAGGCAATTCATATTATATCAGTAATCCATTGTTGTTATCAGTCACTGAATAATCTCAACAGTTGTGAATGGAAAACTCACCATAAATTTAGATCTTTCAATAAATTTAGCATAGATAATGAAACTAGAATCCATTTGGCATTACAAGCCTACATTTTGCTTTCTGTATGTTCAATGGCATCCTTTTGTCACTAACATTAATTATCTGTTTACCTGACTTAAGAGATAATGATAATTACATTGCCATTTGCTTTGGCTTCCTGAAAAAGGGAGTTAAGGTATTGTCACGTTGTGTTGCAATTATTTGCTTATACATTTCTATTTAGACTAGATTGGGAACTCTGAAAACAAAGGCAGCCAGTGTTCTTATTTATGTTCGTATCTCATAGTTCCCAGTATTTTAGAGGCTTAATAAATTATGGTTGAATGAATGCTCACTTGTTCACAAAATAAATAAGAGATACTAATGCTAGCTGTTTAACCAAACCAAATGCAGAAAGATAGTGATAGGAATAGAATATAAATTATCATGACTTCATGTATTTGTAGGCTTCTATTATAAGTTATTAAAGGTGTAGATCTGATGTTTGGGTCCGCAGGTAACTGAGAGGCAAAGTGAAAATAGAGTCATTTCCATCTTCATTTGACTAACTCTTTTTCATGGTATTTCAATTCAAATGCTATTAATATATTGTCAACAATGCCTTTCCTGACTCCACAGACAAGGTTCACCCTCATATTAAAAAATGGCATAGCACTCTGTCCTCTGTAACATTTAGTAATTAAATTACATTTAGATGTAATTTACAGAATTAGATGAGTGCAGGGAAAATATTTTTGTTTTGGGGGTTTTATTTGTTTGTTTTTTTAAAGAATTATTTTATTGTCTTTGACAGAGAGAGACACAGAGAGAAGGGAGAAGGCCCAGAGCAGTCGCTATAGTTCATAAGTTTTCAACATAGTTTCATTCCACGGGTAGGCAGGGGAGCTATGCAGGGCAGGAACCAGGCAGGGGACTCCCACATGGGAGGCATGCCCCCGAGAGCTGGGGCCCAAACCCGGGGCGTCCCACATGGAAAGCTCGCCCTGGTAAGAACTGAACTGAGGGCCAGACCCCAGTCCAGCATATGGGTCTGCACAGGCTAGGGCAGGGATTCAATCCTTGGACCCCGGGGCTGCTGAACCATCCCGGCATCTCCTGCTTTTGTTTTATTGTTTTTTTGTTTGTTTTGCTTTGGTTTGGTCTGGTCTACTTAATTGATAACAATGTATGGCACAGAGTAACTCTGTAATACATATTTAAAATTTTATTGTGAAGTGTATCATACATTTCTTAAAGATCACATAAAACAATATTAAGTAATAAAATAAAGACCCAAATACCCAATCCTTCATTTAAGAACTAGAATATTACTAGTACCATAAAAGGCCTCCTGTATACCTCTCCTGACTTCTGTGTTTACTCTTACTTTATAGTTTCATCACCTGTGACAGTATTCCAAGGAAATACCTGGTTGAGTTTGGAAAAACTGTAGCAAGCAAAAACTCAGTTTTATAAGAAAGCTGCAGGGTATACCGCGATGGCTTAGTGGGTTGAATTCTCACCTTGCAGCCATGGGATCCGAGGATCAAGTCCCGGCCCCAGTCCATGAGGACCCATATGCTTAATTGGGGTGTGCTTCCCATGTGGGAGGCCCCCATCTCACAGCAATGCGCCTCCCATGTGGGAGGCTGCTGGCCTGATTCTTGCCCTGCACAGCCCTGAGCCAACCTATGGGGAATGAAACTATCTCGAAAACTAATGACATACAACTATAGAGACTGTTCTGGGCCCTCCCCTTTCTCTCTGTCCCTCTGTCTCTCTCAAAAACAATAAAATAAATCTTAGAGAAAAAAAAGCTGCAGTATCACTACAAAAGATGGCTCCCAAAAGAAAAGCTGAACAGAGTTTCTGTGTTATTGTACACTTCTGTATACTTGGGAGGTTTTAAGGCCCCATTTGGGGAAGTTAGTGGACAAGGCCAAGAATGAATTGTGTGCAATTTAGAGCTCAGCACATTCAGGACTTCTAGCAAGGTTGTAATGTGATGAAATACTGGATATTCAACATACAGAGTAGGATGATTTGCAACTAAACTTACCACTCAACTTTTCTTTCTTCAACTCTTAGGAATAGGTCAAAACAGAAACTTCTGTAAGGTGAACAGACTACCCTCATAAGATGTAGACAATAGAGCAGAAACTTTATCAGTATACCTCAAATAAAGTTCTGAAAAGAACCTGGTCAAGCTTTTAATCTGTCCTCAGGTTTAAAAAGGCAGCAAAGTTCTTTCAGATGTCAAACCTCAGTATACCTGTTCATTGAGACACACTAACCCAATCTTTATTAGTCACCTTCTGTATCTAAGGCAGAGGATCTCTTAGGAATCTTCTTTTACTGTCTTTCTAGGGCTTCCCTTTGCCTCTTTTTTACATTGGATCTCAGTTCCTAATACCTATTTTTCCTCTTTCTTGCTTTACTCTGTCATTTTGGTAGAGCCTATTCTCCACCTTGTTGAGGAGAGTAGCATAGAAAACATATTTTGAAACCTTCAGTATCTAAAAATGTCTTTATTCTGCTCTTGTTTAAAAGTTTACCTAAGTATAGAATTCTAGGTTGGAACTCTTATTTTTTTACTTCAGAATTTTGAAAATACTCCTTCATTGTCTTTTGGTTTGAAGTGTTGCTATTGAGACTTCCAAAGACATTCTGGTTGCTAATCCTTTTATATATGACCCTTTTCCCCTTTCAAAAATCTTCTATTATCTTTTTGTTTCTAATGTTCTGATGACACATAGTGATGTATCTCAGGTCTCTGAGTACTCATTGGGCCCTTTTAATCTAGAAGCATATGTTCTTCAGTTCTGGAAATACTATTTTGTTCATGTTTTTCTCCCATCTGTTTTCTTGGTTCTTTTTTTAACTTCTGTCATTAGATGGTGGATCATCTTCACTAGTTTTCTTAATTTTTAGTGTTTTTCTTGCCTTTTTTCCCGTTTGTCTTTTTGCTCTATTTACAAAGTTATTTCTTCAACTTTAGCCTTTTTCTGAGCTGTTTTCTCCTCCCTCTTTTTCCCTCTCCGTTTCTCTTTCCCCCTCTCCCTTTCTCTTTCCCCATTCTCTCTTCCTTTTCATCTCTTCTTTTTTTCTTATCTACAAGTTGTTGGGTATTTTTTTGTTCATTATTTTGGTCTCAACTTGTATTTTAGAAGCTTTCTTAAGCTGTCTGATTGTCCTTAATGATCTATATATGACTGAAGGGAGGGCTGACTGGATATTCTAAGAGTATACATGGGATTTGTCTCTTTGAGTTTCACATTCAGATGATGTTGGTGAGCTATTTGCTAGAGAATTTGTGAAGTCAGTATCTATAGAATTTATTACAAATTTATTGGATTGGTCAGATTCCCCATTCAAGAACTGTGAAGACTGAAATTTTACCCAATATATATTGTTGAAAAAAACATTCTCCATGGTTTCTCACATTTCTGTACAGCTTGTAAGCAGAGACACTGAAAAACTTTTGTTCTAGGCTTTTTAAAGGATGTTTCTATAGCTAAGAGCTTTAGAAGATACAGATAGTGTTTCTAGAGCAGAGGTTGATTTGTTTACTGTTCAGTATAACAAAGATGACTCTCTTCAGTTCATAGTTTAGACAGGTTTTCTTGTAACCCCCTATAAAAGGTTGATGTTTTCTGAACTTAGAGTTACTCAACTGTGATAACAAATCCCACTGTATGCATAACATCTACCTGGACCTGCCTTATGTCACTCCCATGGGACTTGGGGAAGTAAGGACAAGGGGAACTGATGTGAACATGAACCTCCTGCTGCTTGTTATTCTATAAGTAATAATGTCCTTTTTCTCTGACCCAGGAGTCTCATGTTTTCTACCAACACCCATGAAGCTGTGGTAGGCTAGCTTGTTAGATTTCAGGGAGGGTAAAATCTTAGAATCCATATCATTCTTTTTTTTTTTTTGTTAAATCTATTGGGGTGACATTAATTGGTATCAATTAAATTGTTTCCAGGTGTACAATTCTACATTACATTGTCTATACATCTCATTATGTGCTCACCACCCAGAATCAGTGTGTGTGAGGGGTGTGAGTAGGGAGGGGGAATCAATCTTGAAATGCCAGAGAAGATTCTTATCTATATCCTTCCTAGACAGTAAGAATCTAACTGCCAGCCTTCTAGTAGCCCAGTAGAGGAAGAATTCTGTGAGTCTCTGCATTCAGTATTCAATATGCCTATGCTCATATACTCATGCATTCAGTTTTGCTAGGTGAGTTTTAGTTCAGAGGGCCTGTTTTGTCCTTTCCAGGGAATAAACCTCTTGAACTCTACTAGTGGAGGAGGGGCAGCAACCAGTAATAGGCGAAAGCATGTAAGAATCTGTTCTGGTCTTTGCTGATAGGTTACCTTCTAAATTAAGTATTGCCTGACTTTTCTGTTTAAAATTGCTAACTTTCTCACCCTCTGTTGTCTCTTTAGTGTTTTCCATAGCATTTATCACCTTCAAACATACTGTATTATTTACTTCTCTATTGTTTATATTCATCATCCCTCTCATGAGATCAGAGATTTTTATTTTATTTTACTGTGTATCCCTAACAACTAGAAGTGCCTAGCATATAATGGGTATTCAATAAATATTTGTTGATAATAAATACAAATTTGTTGATTGGATGAGTGAATGAATGACTAAGAGAAACTTGCACATTTTTTTTCTATTCCTCCTGGTTTGAGAATAAAATTAAAGAGAAGTTTGTTGTCTGTAAGTCACTGGTTTTATATATATATACATATTAAGATTTATTTTATTGTTTTGAGAGAAAGTGAGAGAGAGAAGGGGAAAGGATCCAGAGCAGTCTCCATACTTGTACATCATTAGTTGTGACATGGTTTCATTCCACAGAAGGTGAATGTGGGGCCACATGGGGTGGGAACCAAACTGGGAGCCTCCCACATGGGAGGCTGGAACCTTCACAGCCAAGCCATCCTGGCAGTTACCAGTTAAACTGCAATTCAGCATATGGGTTTATGCAGGCTGGCACCGAGAATCAAACCCAGACCTCACGATTGCAAGGCAAGTGTTCGATCACTGCACTATCCCAGGATCCCCTGGTACATTTTTTTTAAAAAGCTTTAAGTATTGGTGTTAATTGAGAGTATAAGTAACTTTCACAGATGTAAAATATTGTCATTCTAAAGTATTTAGGGTGATTTATTTTGTATACAGTTTCTTATCCCATAGTAGAATTCCTTTTAGGGCATTCCTAACAATAATGTCCTTTTCTTATGTTTGTGGATTTCTAGCATTCTCACTCATTAAATATTGGATATACTTTGTTGGTAGAGCCAATGAGGTTTGCTAAAGAATTGGGTGTGGGGTATAGAAGACAGAAAAATTAATAAAGATCACAGGACTATTAATTGACACAATGTAAACTCAGCTAGTCTAGTTCCAGAATCTATTCTTAACTACTAGGCTGTTCTTCTCGGATAAGAGAAAACAAAAAAACTGACTAAAAAGGAGTTGCCCATGAGGTAGAAGGAATAAAACCAGAAAAATGCAATGTCCAGTAAGTCAAATTAAAGAAGTGTTTCAAGACTAAGAGTATGTGTGACTGTCCGATGCTGATTTTAAGTCAAGTAAGATGAGGTCTGCGAATTCACTATTGCATTTATCAAAGAAGAAGTTATTAGTGGTCTTGATAAGAGTAGTTACATGCACCAAAGTCCAGTTAATAATGTGGATTAATTAGTGTTGTGTAAGAATTTACCTCCAAACTTAGTTTAAAACAAACATTATCTCACAGTTTCTTTGGATCTGGAATCCAGAAATTGTTTAGCTGCTTACCTCTGGCTTAAGGTCTCGTAGGAGGCTGCATTCTATTACCGTACCTCTGCTGTTTTCATATAAATCATACCATTACTTCTGCTGTATTTACACAGATCAACCCTGGGACTTTGTGGGAGGCATTATACAAAGATGTGAATACCAGGAGGTGAGAATCATTGGGGACCAACTTGGAGACTGGCCATCACCAAATGGGCCAGGGAGAGAATGAGAGGAGATGAATTAGAGACTTTAAATACCAAAGAATCTTTTGAGTTTGCCAGAAAGGGGAGCAAAGAAATAGGGAATTTGTCCAGGTGTATCTGCAAGTAGATAAGCCTCAGTAAGGAACAAAGAAACTCCAGGTCCAGTAGTAGTAGGAACGGAGAAGAAGCAACAGCCCAGCCTTGAGAGAACTGCTTTGGAACAAGCAGCATCCTCAAAGAAGAGCAACAGGGAAACTCACTTTTTGAGGCAGCAGATTCAAATTTTGCATCATCTGGGTGTTTGAAAAAATCTGCTTTATATTGAAGAAAATTTCTTCTAAACTATTCTCTGAAATATACAGTTGAGTTTCTGATTTACTTGGTTTCTCTCCATATGTAAATATAATATATATTTAAATATAAGTATATTAATATATTTACGTATATGTGTGTGTGTGTGTGTGTGTGTGTGTGTGTGTCTTAAGCTTACAGAAAAGTTGTAAGTATAGGACAAGGAACTTTTCTTCCTGAACCATTTAAGAGTGACAATTTAAAGAGTAATTTGCTAGCATAATTCTCACTCATCCCCAAATAATTATTTCAGAATGTATTTTCTCCAAACAAAAATATTTTCCACCCCTTGCCCCTCCTCTCCCTTGCTTTCTCTCTCTCACATACACACCTTCTCTCAATAAGATAAATCTTTAAAAAAAAAAAAAAGAGAGAGAATATTCTCCTAGATAACCCCAACAAAATCATCAAAAACAATGAACTTACCTTATACATTACCACCATCTTATTCTCAGAGCCATTCAAATTTTGCTAGTTGTTTCAATAAATTCCTTCATAGCAAAATGATCCACTATGGAATCATGCATTGAAATTAGTTATGTTTCTTTACTCTCCATTATTCTGGAACAGTTCCTCAGTCTTTCCTTGACTTTCATGACCCTGGCATTTTTAAAGGCTATAATCCTGTTAATTCTTAAAATGTTCTTCAATTTGTATTCATCGGAGATTTCCTTATGTTTAGATTCAGGTGATACACCTTTGACAGGAATATATCTAAAGGTGATGTGATGTTATTATATATTCTGTTAGGTAGCACGTGATTTCTATTACATATAATGTTAACTTGGATCATTTGATTAAGTCAGACTTCACTGTAAAGTCTTTCCCTTTAATTAATAAGTATCCTTTTCTTTGTCAAACTACTGATTTGTTTGTTCATTTATTTATACCATTACAGACTTATGGATTTCTGTATTATTTAATGGATGTTAATCCATTACTATCATAATTTATATTGATGCTCAGTTCATCTCTGATATGATCAGGGGTAGCCTCTCCAAGCCAGCTTTTATGTCTTTTTGATGTGTATCCTCATTCTTTTAGCACTTCCTTACTTTCTAGTTTGAAAGATGACCTAGACTCTTCTTGTCCTCTCTGTGCGCCAGCTCTGGAGTCACCCATTTTTCCAAAAGACTTGGTTCGTTTTAGGGAAGAACTGTATTCAAAATCAATATTTGGGACTGTGCTGCTCCTAGGCCCTTTCCGTGGACCAAGCTAGAGAATAAATGAATATACATACGTGTATCTTTACATGTGCATATACAGGTTTAGCATCTGTTTTTCTTTATCTAAATATGTAGTGAAAACCATAAGTTCACATCAGTATTTCTAATTTTAACCTAGTACCACAGGCTTCATTCAATACTTGTATCTCCTTTCTGTATGCGTACGTTGTTTCTTGGATGATAAAAAACCTGACTTTCATTATCTTTATTATATTTTCTTACTTGGTCAGTCCCTTATATGTGCCAGTCTCTTGTCACTGTTCCCTCTCCCTCATGGGCTACTTGGGCTTCAGCACTTCATGCCAGATCTCTCCCGTATGTGGACACCCTCCTCACCCCACTTACACTTGCTAAGTCCTTGTGCTAGGAGTTCCTCTAGATGGACATTCTCTTCACCTTACTTCGACTCCATTAGAGTGTGTCAGGCTGCTCCTACCCAATCGCACCCTCCCCATCTGGAAGTTTTTGTCATCTCTTTCAGACTCCTACCCAGTATACCAGAATGCCCTTCTGCAAACATATTCCTCCCCTAGTTCAGGCTCCAACCCCCCAGCGTTAGGTACTCTCCCATGTAGTTAACCTTCTCATCTTGCTTGGGCTCCCAATACCTCACTCTAAGTCACCCTTTCACCTAGGATTGCCCTGCTCAAGTTCTGATACTTCACTCCAGGCTGCCTTCCTCACCAGGTGCAGGCACAAACAGCAGACGATTACCCCATGTGGACAGACCACCCTCCTATTCCGGAGTAACTGCTCTGTCCTTTTGCTGATGCTATAAATAATTACAGATCAGCAAACCTGAAGGTTTATATATAGTAAAGTTTATTAGGATACATTCTAAGGGAAAAACAAGCCAAGTCAAGAGAGACAATGTCACTGAAAGGTTTGGGGCTTGAGCTTTATATCGTTGGCTCTGGGCCAGCTGTGTGTGTGTGACGTACAGATTTGGGTCATTGGATTGACATTTAGGTTATACAACCCATTTCTTTCTGCACATGGTCTTATCCATAACACACACAGAAAAACTCAAAGTGGGGGAGGGGGGTTGTTAAAACCACAATGTTAATTTATTGTAACTGTATTACAATGAAGCTAAGGTTAGGCCAAAAGCAAGTTTTAACATTCTGTGCAGGCATCGAAAACCAGATAACTCTGCTTGGATTTTACTTCACTCTTACCAGAATGTTCTAACTACAAAATTATTCCCTGGGGATTCGACCTGGACTGTCCCTGGGGAGTAGACTTGAGTGGTGCAAAGCCCAGATGACATTATATTACCCACCCACTCCTGTCGCTCATGCCTACCTTCTGCCTAACAGTTGGACTCTGATATCCCACTCTGGGTTTCTGTCACACAAAGGTGCCCACCTTGCTTTGTCTCTAACTTAAACAGTTCCGGCTTCTTTTGACTGTTTTTCACATCATGTCATTTCT
>PVKE010031704.1:0-18890 GCA_004027555.1 Craseonycteris thonglongyai
TGGCTTTTTTATTTCCTTGGGCAATTCTTTCCTGTTCGTTAAGATCGTTCTGGAGATATTGCATTTCAATTTGGCTAGTTCTTGAGCTAAGACATAACTAGTATAGTAGCGATCTGTGTACATATGGTGCCCCTGAGCACCTGGAATTTTCTCCAACAACATTTTGTATAAGTGTATCGGAATTCTTGATGAAACAGGTAAATCGGGTCTGACCAAGAGCTCTGTTGTGAGTGATCCATAATATTGCAAAATGCAGCAAATGTAGCCAGTCTTCAAGTCAGCTAGAGTATAAACTCTGATACCCCATTTTGACGGTTTCTTAGGATTGTATGTTATGATTTGACACTTCAAATCAGCTGGGTGCTGTATTGGCGCCGCTCGAGTTGACACTTCAAATCAGCCTGGCACCACAGTGGCACCGCTCAAGTTGCTGCTTCAAATCAGCTGGGCGCCGTAGCATTGCCGCTCGAGTTATAAGATCTACAATCGCTTCAAAGTCCATGGTACACGGAATTCCACCCCAGACTTTGCAAGCAATCGACGATCGACCAAAATTGGCCTCGCGATCGACCGGTCGATCGTGATCGACTTGTTGGCAGGTGTGGCCAACATATTGTATCAGCAAATGTGTTCAGTTGGACTACTGTGACTGGTTTATGAATAAATTTTTTTTTGATTTATCTAAGAATAATAGTCAATACCTTATTAACAGACTTCTCAAATATATTGTATTTTTGAGGACAGTTTCTCAATTTATTCATTTTCACCTCTGGCCCTCCAGTTGTATATGCTTATGATTATTTAAGAATATTATTATATCATTGTACTCTTAGTCCCCTTTAAAACACTATTTAGAACATAATAAATTTTAGAAAGATTAATTACAGTAACATACTCCTATCCCATATAAATGTGTTACATAAAAAAGTACAATAAAATGTAGACATATTAAAATGCGCTAATTTATTCTGTGCTTCAAGTTATTGACCAATCCATGTAACAAATTTTTAAAAATTCTTTCTTATTCTTACAAGTTAACCAGTGTTTAATAGTCTTCCCTTCACTTAACCATCACTTCTATTCATTACCATTTACATTGTCATCTAAACAGCTTCTTGTATGCCAAATTAGTCGTTTCAAACACTTTTACCGGTAGTTATTGCATGTTTGTACATCTTGAGAGACAAATATTGTTTTTTGTAGCATTCCTGTCATTTAAATAGAAATGTTTGTGCAATTATTTGACTAATTGCACTTTTCTTTCTTTTTTTTTTTTCTTTATTTGTTTATTTTTTTAAACTGAACTGGGGGACTCATCACATTCCAGAAGCACACCCCAGTTCACATGTGGGTCCACCTGGGCCGGAGCTGGGATTCGATCCTCGGTCTTCTGGGCTTCAAAGCAAGCGCTTAACCGGATGAGCCACCCCGGCTTTCCCTGCACTTTTCTTATTGCCCTCAGTATTCTATGTTATAATGAGAAAATTG
Organism: Craseonycteris thonglongyai; assembly: GCA_004027555.1. Lineage (NCBI taxonomy): Eukaryota > Metazoa > Chordata > Mammalia > Chiroptera > Craseonycteridae > Craseonycteris > Craseonycteris thonglongyai. Next base: position 1,489 of record PVKE010031704.1, read on the forward strand.
GAAAAAAAATATTGCTGACATAAATAGTAAAAGGCAGTTTTTTGTATTTACTAAAATAGAACAAAGATAAAAATTATTGAGCATACTAAGGATGATATTTTTAGGCTTAATTGTATACTTACTGGACTAACAAAAATGACATTTTTAACTATGAAGAAAAATTTAAGGTCATACGTAAAAATCTTTTTTTTTTCCTGTTTTTAATTGTGTTTGACAGAGAGACAGAGCGGGGGGGGGAGGGCCTAGAGCAGTCTCCACATTAGTTTTGTACATAGTTTCATAATTAAGGTGACCAGATTTTAACATTGGTAAAGCGGGACACCATTGACCGGGTAGGAGGGGGTTCTTGATTAAAAATTTGGTCTATCTCCTGTCGTTCCCTAGCTTGTCATGCATTCTTTCCAAAAATCGGGACTTTTTTAAAATGCCATGGGACGCGGGACAAATTGTTAAAAATCAGGACTGTCCCCCCAAAAGTGGGACGTCTGGTCACCCTAGTTTCATTCCACTGGTGGGCAGGGGCTGTGCAGGGCAGGAAGCTGGGGGAGGGGTTGGAGAGGGGGGCGGTGCTCAGGGATGGGAACTGACTGCATGCCACCCACATGGGAGGCTCCTCCCCACCAGCAAGGAGCCTCCTACATGGGAAGCACACCCATAGCAGGAGCAGAACCGGGGGCTCCCACATGGGATGCTCACCCCAGTGAGAACCAAACTGAGGGTACACCCCAGTTCAGCATATGGTGCTGCCTGTGTGTGGATACGATCCTTGGATTTCCGGGTTACTAGAAGAGCGCTCAACTGGCTGAGCCATCCTGGCATTCCCAAAATCAGGTAATATATTAATAGAGGTTATTTTTAAAAATTGAGATGTAACCTGAGTTTGCATATAAATATAAATACACAGATACATGTATATGGTTTATATAATTTATTTATATATATATATGTGTGTATATATATATAACTCTATTTAACATATATATTTTTTAGAAATTTGGGACTAGAACACCAAACAGAGGTTTGAACTGTTAAAATTTTCACACTAACGTTTTTGTGCTATATTTGTAAGTTACTGTGGTCTTAAGCAACTATAAATTCTATGAAGGTATTTTAAAAGCAGTGCAGAATTCCATTATGATTTTCTTACTTTTCTGTTTTTTATTTTATCATTGCAGATTTTATGACCAACATTATCGAAATCTGTTTTATGAAATTTATAAAAATTCCAAGAAAAGACTTGGCTTTTGACTAAATAGTAAATAGGATAAAGTGTCTTGTAAATATGCAGAACTAAATTAATTATGTTTACTCTAAGAAATGAGCATGCTTAGTAACTACTACAGTATCTGAAAGAGATAATCTGTTTACATCATTTTGCTTTTCATTTTGAAACATGCTTTTCAAACAGAATTTTTCTTCTTTTCTTAATTCTACAAATTAAACTTCAGGTCATTGACAATTGAATACATATTTTCAATATGTAAGCAATTTAATCATTTCCCATCTGGTCTAGTCAGTTACTACATTTTACTCTTTAAACTTTTAACGACAGTTTTTTCTTAAAAATTTATTTTTTGTATTAGCTTGGATTTCTTAGCAGTGTTTTATAATAACTGACATGTTAACTGCTTTGTTCTTTAAATTACTTTCACACCATCTTAATCATCTATATTATTTTTCAAATTTCTGGGTTTTTTTGTGAATTTCATGTAATTTTTGTACTCATATCACACTGTATTGCACGTACATGTATGTGTGTTTTAAAATTTTGTTTTGTTTTTACCTAAAGCCCCTTTTTGTTTCAAAAATTAAGTATGCAGAATATTTGACTTGGCTTTGTTTTTCTACCTCAGTTTCACTAGTTTAATTATCTTTTCTGACTTTTACTCAGTGATATAGTTTGTTCATGTGCTTATTCAGTCTGTAGAAGTGGATCTAACATTAGCTTCCAGACATACAGGAATTATCATGTTAATATTCAGATGTCATACTAGGAAGAGATACATATAGGTACAAAATTAGATGTAGCAGTGAATCATAAAATATCTGGTTTGTTTGTATCACATATCTTCCAATTTTATCTATGTTGTCATCTTTTTTGTATTCAGGCAGTTATTTATGTGCTAGCAAATATACATTATGATATGCTATTCATCTGGAAATTGTTTTGAAAAGGCAACATTCTATTTTGAAGTTATAAAAGACAAATTTTATAAAGCCCATTTTCATCAAGAACTGGTTTATTTGAATCTTTGCATTTCATACTGAATGATTTGTATGTTTTCATGGGTAAAATAATTGTAAATATATTTTCTGTGACCATAGAGCTGTAACTCTTGCTTCCCTGCTGCCTTGGGAAATACCTTTAAAATATAAAACAAAATACTTAGATTTCTCTGCATTTTAATAAGTAATTTCTTATCAGACAGATGAATAGTAATCTGTTATTATGTTATTTACTAAACAAGTCAGTTTAGTAAATTGATTGAAAATACTTTACATAAGCTTAACTAATAGTTCTGTGAATCTTGGAGCAGTCTTACAAAATTATATATTTTAAGTCCTAGCCCTTTAGTAAGTTTGCACTTAAATCAGGCATTATTTGAGAAGATAGTAGAACATGATTCGAGTAAATAGAATGCTAACTCCCCAAAGAGGGCCATATTCCAATCACTGCACCTTTGAATATGTTAGGTTGATTAAGTTTTAAAATGAACAAAAAACAACAGTACTGTCCCATTTCAAATGATACATATGGTCAGCCAAGTCTCACTGGGCTAAATTCAAGGTGTCAGCAGGCTGACCATGCTGACCTTTGAAATGGGACATTACCGTTGTTTTCTATCCCATTTGAAACAGTACATCTAGTCAGCCTACTGAGATGGCAAAATGAATTTTTAGATGTGATTAAGTTAAGGATTTTGAGGTGAGGAGATTATTCTGGATTAGTTGGGTGAGCCTAAGGTTATCACAGGATTCTTAGGAGAGAAGAGAAAGACAAAGAATCACAGAAGAAAATGAGATGATAGAAGCAGAGGTCAGAGAAAGAGAGAGCATTTGAAGATGCTACACTGCTAATTTTGAAAGTTCAGTAAGAGGCCACATGTCAAGGAATACAGGCACCTTGTAGAAACTTGGAAAGTCAAGGAAATGTGTTTTCCCGTAAACCCTCCAGAAAAAGCAACCTTGTGGCCACCTTTGTTTTGGCATTGGTACAGCAAAAACCCATTTTGGACTCTTACCTCTACAACCATAAGATAATAAATTTGTGCCGTTTAAGTCACTAAAGTTGTAGTCATTTGTTACTTTAGCAATAGGAAATTAATATAGTAATCATTCATATTGAAGAGGATTAACTATTGGAAGGAAAATCCAGCTAATGTTTAATTATAGACAAAGTTCATTCCTGGGTTTCTCTAATGAGAGGTGACCATTTCCCCTTGCCTCAGCACACACATCACCACCCTCTCCTTCTGCCTCAACTCCTTTTATCTACGTTCCTTTAACACCTACTGTTCCCTGACCATCTCTGTTGTACTTACCCTACAACCCCATCTTCATAGCTTTTTGTTTGCTGTTTGAGCATGCAACTTATAAAGTATCTGATCTCTGTTTTTGTTTTTCATAAGAATGTCTCTGTTGCTATCAATCTCTTCATAACTACTGTCTAACCCCACTCCTAAGATAGTTCAAAGTTACACATAGAGGAAATTCTAATTCAAACTTAGTTAAAAAGGATGTTGAGGGTAAGTAAGCCTTTCTGACCCTACTTACGTCACTCAGTTTACCACTAGTGTAAAACTGTTAGAAGAAAGTTGGGAAGAACAGCAGTGGTTGCCTATTTGAAGCAACAGATTTAAGAAATTTTAAAGGAACATTTGAAATAAATGTAAAAATCCTAGGCACAAACCACAAAATACAAAATATAGATGGAGCATCTGTTGTTATATAATGTACTTTGACTTTTTATTTCAGAAAGCAACAATAGTAGGACCTAGTAGTAAATCCTAGGCAAGGTTCTAAATGATTTAGCTATGAGCACTTAGTGCCTGCAACAACACTTCCCCCACTCAATATAAGAGGAAACTGAAGCAGGAAAAAGTAAGGTGTTTTTTTTCAACATCATACAACTAGCAAGAGCAGAATTGACAAAGTGCGTGTGTGTGTTTGTTTGCATGCATGCCTGCACGTTTGTGTACATGTGTGTGTCTGCGCTCCCACACACACTCATTCATGCACTATATTTCTCACAAATTAATCTACAGCCAGTAACATTATTTATTAGTGCTATAAGGTATTGTCTGAAATTATATTATTATTCTAGTTAAAGATAATGTTAAAAATACCTCTTGCACTTGTTGCTGTATAATGTGGTGTTTTGAGGCATGGAACCAGACTGTATTCAGTCCTCAGCTTTCATTGCTCAGGTTTAAAGCATGGCTTCTATAAACAAGTCATTTAACCATACTGTTGTGCTTCAGTGCCTTGAGATAATAAAGTGTGTGCTTCAAAGAGTGCTCAGGATGATTAGCACCCATGTTCTTTAAAGCCTTTATCTATTTGCATTTTTGGGGTGGGGTGGGGTGGAGGAATGATGTGGCACTAGACCGAAATATATCCCACTGCTATCTAGATTTAGTTAGCTAGATTCATTTAGGTTTCCTACATGGTATAGCACAAAAGTAAAACAAACTAAACAAATAATATAATAACAACAACAACAATATGTGTGGAAACAGTTGATTTCATATATCTTGAATTTTCTGTTTTCCAGGCTGAAATGCTTTTCATATTGATAGAGTTGTGAGTCCTATTACTTCTTCTTTTGTTAATAGACTATGAAGCCAGGCATATGTCTGCTACATTTATTCCATTATAGTGAAAGAGGCTAACTGTTACGGTGGTGCTTTAGTAAACAAGTGGCCTTTTTTTTTTCACCCTAAATATGAGAATTTATGTTTTCTATTCTTTTTCAAACTCTTCAGAATTTTGCCTTTACGTTATGTTGCTGTTACCGGCATACCTCTGATTACCCAATTTTCTGTCATTATTACTTTCCAGAAGTCAGTGTCTCCAGTACTATGCACGTGGTATCTCTACACATTCTTAGGAAGTTCCTTTAAACCTCTTTGCCTGTAGTTGCCTATGTGCTTCATTTCTTAAAATTCTTAGCTGTAGGACTGATGCCATTTTGTAGACTAAAGCTTGCATGAAAATGACTTTAATTCTGTTAGATTAATTCTCCTGTAGAGCCTCGGAACTCTTTTTTTCTTTTAACATTAAGTAAGGCTGAAGGTGCTGATTGAGCAGTTGGGTCATCTAAGGTAAATGTGAGAGAGGGATGTTATAAATAAGAGAAATCCATGAGAATGGATTTTACTAATTTTATTTTATTTTACTAATCATTTATTCTCTGCTACAGATTTTAACATTGTTGTGACTATTTAATACAATTGGCTAACTTTTATTTTAACTAAGTTATTTTATTGCATGATTCCATTTTCTTCTGAAAGTCCTGATAAGTACTGAAATTTTACTACTGAAAATAAAGCAATAACCAGCAGTTGGGAAAATCCCATATGTATGTAAAATAGTCCCTAAATAAGTGAAGTTAATTAAAGCTATTTGCTCTTCACAGTGCTTAATGGATTGTTTTAATGTATGCTTTGAGCTCTAACCTGCAGCCTACTGCCAGGGTATAAAAGAAAAAGCCCTGCCTTTGGACCTTGACTAATTTAGTTGAATGCTGGCTGTCATTTACTAGTTATGCTGTCTTGGGCAAGTAACTGAACTTCTGATTTAATTTCTGAATTTTTTCTTGTACAAAACAAGCATAAGAACACCTACATTTCCAGCCTTATAAGGACTGGAAAAGGTAATGTACATTACCTACTACTGTGCTTAGTGAATAATTGCCTTACAGTAAATTATAGCTGTTTTTGTCTCTTTTTTTTTTTTCAGGTTGGGGGCAGGTGGGGGTGGGAGGGTAAGCAGCAAAGTTTATTGAGAATAAAAATAGAGAAAACATACTTCCAAGAGGGGCAAGAAGGCCTCAGGCAAGAAGAGGTGGCTCCAAAGGCTTGTTTTTGTTGTTTTAACTAGTGTATGGTAGCTTATATATTTTGGTTGATGTTTAGGACTCTTACTCCTTTTGCCTCTGAGTATTTTTAGGAGAAGGGATAAAAAAATTTATTTGGTGTTTCTTGGCTCTGGGGAGTACTGTTCAGTTTTTGAAGCACAGGGAATTACCTGTCACATATCATGCTGGGAAGAGGCTTTGAGGCAAAGAACAATGAGAACTTATAGAATAATTGAAATACCGGTACATAAAGGCCTACTAAATGGAATACAAGGGAGACCACAGAAACCCTTATCTAGTTTGGTAGGTTAGGACAATACTTGATGTTATCTATAAAGCTGAAGATGTGCACGTGTTATAACCCAGCAATTCTATTAGTTGTGCATCTTAGTTTAGAGAGACTTATACACATATGCAGAACATTCTTAACAGTGTTGTTTATAACAGAAAAAAAAATAGAGAAATGCAAATGTCCCTCTTTAGGTATGTAGGTAAATTATAGTATATTCACACAAGGACAGTAAAAATGTATGAAGTTATATTTTTGGTATTAGTGTTGATTAATTTTACAAACATGTGACTGAATAAAAAATATATGCAAAAGGATGCATGCAACATGATTTATTTATATCATGTTTTAATATATCAAGGCAGTATTACGTAAATATAAATTATAGATATGCATCACATATGTATAAAAGCATAAATCTATTCATGGAAATAATATCAAACTCAGGATAGAAGTTTTCTTTGGGGAGACAGGAGTGTGATTGTGGAACTGGAAATGTTTTATTTCTTAAGCTAGTATTATATAATTATTTTAAGTCTCTGCATATCTAAAGTAGTTAATAAAATAATGCAGTGCAATGTATCAACTATAAATACATGGTCAAAAATAATCCCTTGTAACTTTTAATTGTTCCTGTTCTTTTCTTTATTTCACAGTCATTTCTTTAAAAGACACCTTCAAAAAATTTGCTATTTATATTTTGTACATTTAAACATATGATTTTGTATTTTGGAGGCAAGATTTCAGTATCAAATTTTCAAAGCCATCCAGTTTTCACTTGTAGTAACTCTGTACTTCTTTCAACCTAATTATTAAACAGCTGGAATTGTCAGCTTGTGATATTGAATGGCATAACTTGTAAGGCATGGGTTTAAATATTTGACCATTTGAGTGAAGTCTGACATACGGTAAATGCTGAAGAGGTGAACTTAGAGACTTAAAATGATGAAAATTACTTCAATTTTAGTGTCAATCTTCATTATACAGTAACCTTGCAGATGGCCACTTTATGTTCTGAGAAAATTCTCTTCCTGTTGTGACATTCCAGCTGCACCTTTGACCTTCTCTCTGTCACACAGGGTCCCAGGCACCCTTCTCAAGCACTAACTGCAAGACCTTCATCACCTATCCCTATATTTTCCTGCTAATTTTTTTTTAACTTACAACTAACTATTGTTTGACTAATTTAAAAATAAAAACTCCCAAGAGCCCCTTCTATTCAAATCTTAAAAAATAACCATGGTCACAAAACATTTAAGGCCCATTATTTTAAAAAATATCACCTTACAGAAAGAGAGAAAGAAATGAGCAACTAATGTGTTAAGCTGTTTCTTTATTAAATATAATTTGCTCTTTCTTTGTTCTCTCTGAGTTTTAGCACCACATATAGACAGGTTTCTGGCAAAATATGCTAACCCTTTGGCTACCTCAAGGTCAGATTCCATGAACTGCTTGTCTATGAAGAGCTGGTTGTCTTGCCCATCTTTCTACCTGCACAAGTAGGTTTTGTATATCACAGAGTCTTTTTCTTTAATGCTGACAATTTTCCCTCTTCATTGACAGTTTGTATTCCTCTCATTTATTTCCTCTCTTCTAATTCCATTAACTAATACCATTGACTTGTATCACAGATTCTGTTCAAACTAATTACAGGACTGTCTTGACTTTGGCTCCTTCTAGGAGCCATAGCCCTACATGTGATTACTTCATGTAACAGAATAACAATGAGGGGACATTTTCCCAAGGTGGGGGAAGCAAAAATGACACCTTGACATTGATGAAAAAGATCACTTTAAATCCTTAGGCCATTATTTTATTTTCTGACTTTGCATTTTATAGTATATAAAATTAAAACTCACATTGCTCGGTAACATCTAAGAGCTGCTGCTTCTGGTATGTCACTCTCACTGCTGCAGTTGCTAAGGCCTTGATGGCTGGGTTACTAGCCATCTAGATACTTTCCCCATTTCACTGACAGCTGTTCATCATTCAGGCATGCATATATTTGGTCATTTATTTCACACACATTTGTAAACATCTACTGTGTATTTTCTCATTGTTACCCAGCAGAAACTAGCAGGATTGGAAATAAACATGAATGTAAACAATTTTATAAAAACAGCAATTGCTATAACAGAAGCAATGATACAATGCTGTGAAGAGTCAGGGTTGATTATTGCCTATCTTTGTTTATGGATCCTAGCATATATATACACACACACACACACACACACACACACACACACACACATATATTTATATAGCTTTTAATTTCACAATGTGTTCTAACTTTTCTTTTACTCGCAAATATTGTAAGCTTTAAATTTAAATCTCTCTTTTCTTCTATATTAGAAAAAAATTCCCATGATATGCAGAATATAAAACTGAAAGCAACAAAGAATAATTTTATTAACAGTTAATAATTCATTGGTTACATGAGTTAGGGTAAGGGGGGAATGGGGTGGAAGAGGAAGGAGCAGGAACAAATATAAGGTGGTGGAAAGAATATTAACTCTGGGTGTTGAACACATAATGCAACATATGGATGAGGTACTATAGAGTTGAGCACTGGGAACCTATGTAATTTTTGCAGACGAATGTTACCCCAATAAATTTTACAATAAAAAAAGTTCCCATGAGTCTTTGATCAGGCCTAGAATATTATAGTGTATGGGATGAAATTATATCAATTATTATTTCACTATATATGTTCATATCACCCCAATTATATAAATACTAACATTTTTACTAAATTAATTTACTTATTATTATTATTTTTATATTTCAGGCAACTCTGAGTCATTAATCCTATAGGTACCCCATGAGGATATATGAGAATATTTTGATCAGTAGGATGTGCACCCACTAAGTAGGCATTGGTAACCTTCCGTATTATGTACCAGGTATCATTCTGAGCTCTGAGTGGAATTGAGGAAACTATAGAAATGTGTCAACATAGTCCTTTCCCTCAAAAAGGAGAAGAACACATAAATACAATGTTAGTGTGAAGTGTACATGCTTTAATTGCACACAGCCACTTACAGGGCTAACTCATTGCTTCTACATTTATCTTTTAAATATATTTTCTTAGTTAATATTTATTCTTATTGTGCTCTGAGTGTATTTTATCAAACATGGGTTAATGCATCAAACTGAACTGTCAATTTTAGGTCAGCATATCAAAAGTTCTCTTTATTCTACAGTATGTGTTATTGACTTATATGAACTCTCTGTCTGTTAGTAATGTTGTACTCTCGTAGGTAATTTTGACCCATAGTACCTGACTGCAATAATGCTGCTGCTGCTGCTGTTGGATCTATCATGAAGAAACCAAAGGAAAATATTAGGCAGGATGTTAAAATGCAGGTGTTTTAGCAATTCTAGTCACATTCAAATAGTTGAGATAACAAAGAGTGAATATAATAAAGTAATTTGGGAATAGTACAAGCCTTTTGCCTGTATGGCGGGCATCATAAATTCAGTGCAACTCAGAGTTTGATCAATTATTACATGAGTGGTAACCTAGGACATACTGGTCATAGTTGTGCTCTGATTTTCAGGGTTTTGAAACAACAGAGCAGCAGTTGTCAAACATGATGCCTCAAATTTATCTCCATGGGTCAAGAAAGCATGAACAGAATGAAACAATATGCGTGTGTATGAGTGATGTGCTCTTATAGGTGCAGAGAGAAGAGAGGCCTATGCGGGGAAAATAAGGAAAGGCTTCACTAAGGAGTAAATTTTGGATGAGTCCCCAGAAGATAGCTATAGTCTGCTCATTTTGATTTTACTTTCCAGTAAGCATCATTTGGAGGAGGGGCTGTAAAAAGTTAAACCTTTAAATAACAAGTATTCTCATTGATTTTTTGAAGAAGTAGATGGAAAACACAGGCTGTTTCATTCCCTACTTATTAGAATCTGTTTGAAGTAAGATAGTTCTTATTCATCTCTTTGTAAAGGGTGGGTGTCACAGCAAGCTGATGGAAAGCATCTTCCCTAACTGTGTAATTAAGGTGTTGTATAATCAGTAGTCTATCAAATAAACACTTTTGTTTGTACCAAAATAAAATAATTTAAAAATCTATTATAAATGTAGTGACCAAAAGTGGCAATTAGTTCTATAATCAATAAATTTATTTATTAATAAATATTACTTAACTTTTCATCTTTTAATGCCTTTTATATTATCCCTAAAACAGGTAAAACAAATTTGCTAATACATCAGGCTTTACTGTAGTCTTCCTAGAATTGTTGCAAAGGGTGTACTCCATCTTGTGGCAAGATGTATTTCAAAGAAAAAAAATCTCAGAACTAACGTGTGTATTTATAAATAAAAATGAAACTAGCTTCCAAAATAGTGGTTCAATGAACAAAACTGCAGCTTTACCATCAGAAAATTAAATTTACAGCAGTAGGTATTCAAGATTCATAGGGATGACTTTTAAAATAATTAAAATTCTTAGCTCCTGTGCTCTGAATGTGATTTATGTGCTCTATCATTTCATTCATATGTTTGTTTTGTTATATCACTTGAAAAGAAAGTTGTTTTTTATCTTGCCATATTTGAATAACTTGCTGTAGGTCTACTTAGTGTAGTTTGTCACCATGTCCTAGATTAGCAGCTCCAGTTTGGTCCATAATAAGTGTAGAATGTTTACTAATTTGTCTACTTAGTTTAAAATGAATTGGCCATCAAAGAAAAAGAGAAATAATTACTTATCTAAGTCAAAATAATCATTACATATATTTTATTTATGACAAAAGTAACTACTTTTGTATTTTTTCTGAGTCATGGCTAACATTGATATTGGTCAGCCATTTTTAGCAACAGTTCTATTGGCTTCTTTCCCATGTACATTTCCCAAGTAAATAGTTTTTGTTTACTTAAATAATGTTTTTATCAACATATTAATAACATTAAACGTTCTTTAAGGTGATTAAGAATTGTTCCTGATATCAATCAGTTTGACTTTAGTTAGTATCAACACAGATTTAAAAATCTATACACTATAGCTGGAAGAGTTGTAGGAGATTACCTGATTTATATTTTTTTAGTTCTCAGATAAAGTATGGTTCAAAAAGACCAAGAGACATTTTCAAAGTTACATATGTATCACCGGATTAGAAAGAATAAGAGAATTCTACTTACTTAGATTTTTGATATTTGCAAAGTCACCTGACATCACTGTGAACTTTGTATTTTCCATCTACAAAATGTCAACAAAAACATTTTTATGCATATATAGTAGAGCAACAATGGATTAAATGTCAGAAGCCCTAGGTAGATTCAAACTCTACCACTTATTAATGTCTCTGTTGTCAAATTATTTATTCTTTCTGAGTCGTGACTTCCTTTTTGTAAAATGGAGACAAGTAAGCACACAGAACTAGTTTAAGTGTAAATATAATGATAGGTGTGAAAGTATTAACTTTAGAGATATATTTTTTTTTTCTCAATGACAACAGAGCTATTTCATTTTAGGCTAAAATGAGTGATGGTCATTGTCCATAGACATGAACTCATTCTGTATTGTCAGAGTCTCTTTCCTCTGACATAGGGGATAGATAAGAAACTTTCTCACTATTATTTCCCTCCTCTCATCTCTTTTAGCCAATAGCTCTATCCTGTCTTTACCTTTTTCCATACTGCACTACCTATTTTAAATATTAGAGGCAAAATCTCCAAAAGTACTTCATAGAAAAATAAAACAAAATCCTCCATTGGTCACTGCTTGGTTTGGAAATTTTTTAATTCTTCCCTATTTTGTCAGTGTGCTGCTTTGAATCACATATTGTATCTGCTATTACTTGGTCCTGGTTTTTTAGAGATCAAGTCACAGAGACATTGGAAAAAAAATGTTATGTGGAAACATAGAAAAATATTAAGTAAAAAACACTACTATTTTATCTGAATCAAATATGGTAAACATGATACCATTAAACCTTTTTAGAACACAAAAATGCTTAATTTGTGTATAAAATGCTAATAGTTTTTTCTTGGTTCATATATATTATATATATTAATATATCTTCATGACTTCAAAATGTATCTCTTTTATTTTATTATTTTTTATTGTTTTTGATAGAGAGAAAGACAGAGAGACAGAGAGAATGGGGAGGGCCCAGAGCGGTCTCTATAGCTGTACATCATTAGTTTTTGATATAGTTTCACTCCAGAAGTGGACTTGGGGCTGAGCAGGGCAGGAACTGGGCCAAGGCACACCCCTGTAAGCAACCAATCAGTATATGAGTCCACACTGGCCTTGTCTGGGATATGATCTTCAGATCCCAGGGTTGCAAGATGAGTGCTCAATCCACAGCCATCCTGGCATCCCCTGCAAAATGTATTTTACACCTACATGCCTATTGCAATGTGTATGTAAACTGAAGAGAAGAGGAAGGTCATTGTAAAAGAACTTTGTTAAAATACTGAGCATAAACTTTATTACCTCATTTTAGAAGCAGATGTTATTTTTAAAATGATATTTTAAAACTAAGACTTTTAATTAAATGATCCTTATATTGGAACCAAAGTTAGCAGGTTGAATGAAATTTTGCTTATAGCATCTGTTGCCATTTTTAGTAGGTGATTAGTCATTTTCTTTTTCCTGCACGTATCTGACAGAAACTCAAACAGAAATGAATCATAGTTTCAAGCTGTTGCTCACCTCATCCCCACCAAAAAGGAGCTTTTGTAATTCGTCACAATAAATGCAGGAACTAAATTCTGAAAATGCCTTAAGGGGCTTGACAGAAGTATTTAGTAATTTGAAACTTACAGCAATCTGTCACATCAACTTTTAATGAAAGGTAAGCTACAGCAACTTAGAAATGATGTGGCAAGAAAAAAACAAATTTAAGTGAAAACCTCCCTTTGAATATTTAAAAACATATTTTCACACATATTGAGTTGTAGTTGGGTTAACTTTTACAAAGGTGAGTTCATTATTAATCAGGAATTTATTATGCAGATAAGATGATAATTTTTTAAAAGCCCAGTCATTAGTAATTATGGTTTAAACAGTGTGTAGCTAACAGTATTATTATTGTACACATATGCATTCAAATGTCTTACTCAGTTTATGTTACTAGGATATTTTTCTATTTAAGGGACCACATCTTTGTAACTCTAAAACAGTCCTAATATTAAGAGCATCATATCATTCAATAGTAAATTTCTGCCCTTAACCATGTTAATATGAGCATCAGATTTAAAATTCAAGAAACTGCAATTGTATAAGAGTAAATTTTAGGTGGCGTCAGTGTGATATTATTTCCGTAATGCTTCAGTTAAGTAAAAATTGGGGTTTTAATTTATTTTGTGCCTTTCTCCTCCCTCCCTCCACTATCTTCGTCTCTCCAATACTTAATTCCTCAGCATATATAATCAGGCGCCATTCCCTAAAAGTTCGTAACCTTATTATAAAGTCACAGTATGCATGTGAACAGGTTAATGCTGCATGTCAAACTGATTTATTCCAGTGATTGTAGTATATTTGGATAATAACTGCAGGAGACAAAGAGTTAGATAATGTCTTCTCTTCACACATGTATTTATTAATTCAAAATACATTTTGGAGATTTTATTGTATGGCAGGTACTGTTCTAGGAGGGGTAGTGAAAAGAAAAAAAAAACAATTCCCTGATTTTATAGCATTTATATTACAGCAGGTGAAGACAGACAATAAAAAAATGAACAAATATATCATATGTCAGATGGTACAAAATTTTGAAAAAGTGATACTATAAAAAAAAAATCAAGCAGGCATTTTGAAATGGATGACATGGTGAAGAGAGAATATGGATTAATTTTTCCTCTAAGGTGATATATGAAGTCCCTTCTGATAGGTGATCTTTGAACATAGACTAAATAATAACTGAGGAGTATGTCAAGCGACACCTCAAGATGAGAGTTGTACTTGTGTTTAAAGAATGACAGGAGGTATGAGTGGCTGATACTGTGTAAGAGCATGAAGGTGATGAAGTCAAAGGGGTGAGAAGACAGACTAAATTCTAATGTTAGCATTTTAAGGACTCTGACTTTCACTTTGAATGAAAAAGGAAACTATTAGGTAACATTGGGACAGAGGAATTATATGGTAGGTTTTAAGAGACGCATCTGGCTACTCATTAGAGAAGGCACCAGCTTGGTAAGGAGTAGCAGCAGAGAGACAAATTATAAATCAAGTAGAAATCCAGGTCCATGATAATGATTCTTAAAGAATTTTTTTTTTTTGAGAGAAGATGAGGGAGATAAACAGATAGATGATTAATAGGGAGATAGATGATGATAATGATGATGATAGATAGATAGATAGATAGATAGATAGATAGATAGATAGATAGATAGATAGATAAAGGATGGAGAGCCCCAGAGCAGTCTCCATAGTGGTACATTATTAGTTGTGACATAGTTTCATTCCACACAGGTGGATGTGGGGCTATGTGGGTTGGGAACTGAACTGAGGATCTCCTACAGGGCAAGTGAGAATCTTCGCCTCCATCCCAACAGTTACCAGTTGCGCCGCAGTTCAACATATGGGTTTACATGAGTTGGGCCAGGATTTGATCACTGTAACTCATGGTTGCAAACCAAGCCTTTAACCTCTTGAACTAGCCCAGCATCCCCAGTAGTGATTCTTTATTCAGGGGTGGCCAACAAGTCCATCACAGTCGACCTGTGGATTGAGAGGCCAATTTTGGTCGATCGTCGATCGCTCGCAATGTCTGGGGTGGAATTCACAAGGCCAATTTTGGGCGATCGTCAATCGCTTGCAATGTCTGGGGTGGAATTCCGTGTACCATGGACTTTGAAGCGATTGTAGAAGACAAAACTTTCTAGCAGTAGTTTAATGCATTCTGGGAATTTGCCAAGGTCATAAATTCCTAGAATTCTGACAGCCTGACACTCTGATCTCTGCCCACCCAGACAATACATTTTGACTTATGTGTTACACTTGTCACCGGACGCAACGCGTGGACGCAACAGTTACGACTCGACTCATCGAAGAACACAGTCAGTTAGCTTGAATATTTGGTAGTGTCACACGGTAGCTTCTTTTCTTTTGTATTAACAGTATTATTATCAATCAATATTATTTATCCTCGGTGACCACGTTGAGTTTCAATTTTTCTTCTGTTTAAAATGTAAGTACCTTTTCTTTGTTTTAAATTAAATAGCTTTTCTTACCTATCTATTTCCTTGATAAGTGAGCATTCTCGGCAACAGATCTCTAAACTGCGGTCATTACACTGAGAGAAAAATAAGGGACAGTATTACAAATATATTAGGAATAACAACAATTCTATTGAAATAAAGAAGTCAGTATTGGAAACCATAATAAATATATTGTAACTTTAACATACTTCTTGTACATTTGAATATATCTATATTAGATTTTAATACACTTGTATTGTTGTCCCCGATCGTAATATGCAGTATTGTTATTATTTCTCTCAATGTAACGGAGATAGTTGCCGCAGTTCATGAGTTTTTGAATTTTCTAGGAAAATATTTAATTCAATATTTATTCTTTAAATTGTCATATTTCTTTACATTCTAGTATACCCATGAACATGAGAAGTAAACTGAAAAAATAAAAAACTTATCACTTCAATGAAGAATGGGAACTCGATTACTTTTTTACAATGGTGAATGATAAATGTTGTTGTTTATTATGCCTTACCTCGGTAGCCATTGCTAAAAAGGGTAATCTGGAGAGACATTTTTTAGCTTTACATAACAAGTATCAAACAGATTATCCACCCAATTCTGAACTGAGAAAACATAAAGTTAGGGATCTTAAAACTCAATTAACAAACCAACAAAGCATTTTTAAAGAGCCAAGGTTGAAGTCACAAGCAGTAACTACTGCATCATTCAAAGTAAGCTATCTCTTAACAAAACAATGTAAGCCATTTTCCGATGGTGAATTTGTAAAGGAAATTTTTTTGGAAATGTCAGATTTTCTTTTTAACGATTTTAAGAACAAGAGTGAAATTGTTGCTGCAATTCAAGATCTACAATTGTCTCGAAACACAGTGATGCAACAAATTGAAAGGATGGGAATGTAAAAGAGCAGTTATATAATGCTATGAATAGATGTTCTTGTTTTTCCCTTCCGTATGATGAATCGACAGATATAAGTGATACAGCACAATTACTTGTTTTCGTTCGTATGGTTTTTAAGGATTTTACATCTAAAGAAGAATTGTTGGGTATGATTTCTTTGAAGGAAAGCACTAGAGGTGTAGACATATTCAAAGCCTTTAAAAACTTGCTCAATGATTTGAAAGTACCACTTTTTAAATTAGTCTAAATAACAAGGGATGGCGCAGCTGCAATGACAGGTGGCATAAATGGATTTATAGCCCTATGTCGAAATGAAGATGAATTCCCAGCCTTTTTGAGCTATCACTGCATAATTCACCAGCAAGTGTTAGCTAGCAAGAGACTAAACACAAAAGAGGTAATGGACATAGCATTTAAAATTGTTCATTCAATTCGAGGAAGTTCCCTGAAACGGCGTCTCTTCCAACTGCAACTCGATGAAGGCCAACCTGAATTATTACTACATACCGATGTCAGATGGCTAAGCAGAGGTAAATTTCTGCAACGATTTTGTGGATTTATTGCCTGAAATTATAGATTTTCTTCACGAACAAGATGGAAACTGTGAAAATTTAAATGATGAAACTTGGCTTAGTGATTTAGCATTTCTTACCGATTTTACTTCAATATTAAGTCATTTAAATTTAGAATTACAAGGTAAAAATAAAACAGTAATTGATATGATCAGCTGCATGGACACATATAAAACAAAATGTATTTTGTGAATAGAAGATCTGCAACAAAATAATCTGAATCATTTTCCAAATATGGCGGATAACCTACAAAAACATAAAAATATTAATTATAAGATCGACAAATACATCGCGGAAATCCAAAAAGTAATTGAAGATTTTGAGGTAAGATTCCAGGATTTTGAAAAAATTAAAGAAATGGTGGAATTTATATCTTTTCCTTTTAAAAAA
>PVKE010031705.1:0-18889 GCA_004027555.1 Craseonycteris thonglongyai
AATTTCATTAAGTTCTGCTTTGATTTTTATTAATTCTTTTCTTCTGCTGGCTTTGGGGGACCTCTGTTCTTCTTTTTCTAGCTCTATAAGATGAGATGTGAGGGTGCTTACTTGTAGTTTTTCTTGTTTCTTGAGATAGGCCTGTAATGATATAAATTTCCCTCTTAATACTGCTTTTGCTGTGTCCCAGAAATTCTGGCACGTCGTGTTTTCATTGTCATTCAGTTCTACAAATTTTTTAATCTCTTGTTTAATTTCCTCTTTGATCCAGCTACTTCTTAATAGCATGTTGTTCAATCTCCACGTATATGTGGTTCTCTCTGCACTTGATCTTTTGCAATTGATCTCAAGTTTCAATGCTTTGTGGTCTGAGAATACACTTGGTATGATTTGGATGCCCTTAGATTTGGTGAGGTTGGATTTAAGTCCCAGGATATGGTCTATCCTTGAAAATGTCCCATGTGCACTAGAGTAAAATGTATAGCCCTTTGTTGTAGGATGGAATGACCTGTCAATGTCAATTATGTCCATTTCCTGCAATGTATCATTTAAAGCTGCAATCTCCTTATTTAGTTTCTGCTTGGATGATCTGTCCAATGTTGTCAGGGGGGTGTTTAGATCCCCTACTATAATTGTATTTTTGTCAAATTCTCCTTTTAGATCTGTTAGTAGTTGCTTTATAAATTTTGATGCTTCCTGATTGGGAGCATATATATTGATGAGTGTGATGTTTTCTTGTTGTATTGTCCCTTTTATCAAGATGTAATGACCATCTTTATGTCTTATTATTTTTTTAATCCTGATGTCTTTTTCATCAGAAATCAGTATGGCCACTCCAGCTTTTCTCTGACTGCCATTTGCCTGGAGTATTGTTTTCCATCCGTTTGCCCTGAGTCTATGTTTGTCCCTGTGCCTGAGGTGTGTCTCTTGTAGGCAGCATATGGTTGGATTTTGTTTTTTAATCCAGTCTGCTACCCTGTGCCTCTTTATTGGGGAATTCAGTCCATTTACATTCAGGGTGATGATTGATATATGAGGATGTCCTGTATCCATTTCTTCTTTCCTTTTTATTTTTCTGTTGTCCCAACTTTTCTCCATTTATTTTGATTTCTGGATTCAGGTCGGATAGCCTCCTTTAGTATTTCTTGGAGTGCCGGTTTTGAGCTGGAGAATTCCCTCAGCTTCTGTATATCTGAAAAGGCCTTAATTCCTCCTTCATATCTAAAGGTTAATTTTGCTGGATAGTTAATTCTTGGCTGGAAAGTTCTCTCTTTTAATATTTTGAAGATTGGGCTCCACTCCCTCCTGGCTTGCAGAGTTTTTGCTGATAAGTCTAGTGACAGCCTGATAGGTTTTCCTTTGAAAGTTATGTTTTGTTTTTCCCTGGCAGCCTTGAGGATTTTTTCTTTGTCGTTGATTTTTGTCATCTTCAGAACAATGTGCCTTGGAGAAGATCTGCTAGGGTCTAGGTAGTTAGGGCTATTGCTTTCCTCTTGGATTTGGGGCTGTAATTCCTTCCACAGGTTAGGGAAATTTTCATCCACTATTTGTTTTGGTAGACTCTGAGAAGATTTCATCTCGCTTCCATCTGGTACCCCTATTATTCTAATATTGTTCTTTCTGATGGAGTCAGAAAGTTCTTGTAGGGCTCTTTCTTTTCTCTTGATTTTCCTTTCCCTTTCTTCTTCCTTCTGTAACATTTCCATGTTTGTATCTTCAATTTCACTGAACCTTTCCTCTAGCTGGTCAGGCCTGTTTCCTATGCTGGTCAGTTTTTTTTTCCCGCTCTCCCATGATGCCTTTCATTTCAAGGAGTTCCTTTTGGTTCTGCTCTAGCTTCTCAATTTTGTTGGTATAGTACTCATTTTGCTCAGAAAATTTCTTGTTGAGGTCATTTAACTGTGTCTGGGTACTTTGCCAGCATTGAGTGAGCTCTCTGAATGTCTTGATTAATGCAGCACTGAATTCTGTTTCACTTAGATTTGACTCCAAGTGTGCAAGGTCCTTTACTAAAGACTGCCCTTGATCTTCTGGAGGGACTTTGGATTCTGAGGTGTGCATTGTGTTTGATGTGGTTCTTTTTGCATTACACATGAGTCTCTTTTCCCTCTGGGGGTTTGCCTATCAGATGGGCTTCCCTTTATTTTTTCTTTTTGGCTCTGTTGTGGGAGAAGGAGATTTTGGGAGAGGGTTGGGGGAAGCAGACAGCTTCTTTGTCCTGGGGCACTTCAAGTTGCTGTCTTAGCTGTTAGATAGCAGGGTAGTAAAGGTGTGGCCAGGGGTGGGGGCATGTGAGTAGGAGCTATGGTGGGCCTGAGACACAATAGCAGATTCTTCTTTCAGCAGGAGGGCTGGTGGTTCAGTGCAGGCAGGGCGCAGGAGCTCTGGTCTTTCTCTCCTCCGCCTGGATGCCCCTCCTTCAATCGTATCTGTAAGCTATGCCCACAGGGCAGCACTTGGATGAGCTGGAGCTTGGCGGAGGCCCCGGTCGGCCACGCAGTCCCTCGTGCCCGCAATGACACCGCGGCGACCCGGTCAGCAGCCCAGCCGTGCGCGAGGGCTGCAACGCCCCAGAGGCTCGGCGGGCGGGACGCGAAAAGCCCAGTTGCGTGCTCACGAGCAGGCAGCAGTGCTGCAGCGGCCCGCTGGGCCGGGCGCCGAAAGCCCGGGTGCGTGAATGCAACGATGCACATCGGCCCTATGGGCGGGGCACCGAAAGCCCAGTTGCGCACTTGAGCGCTGTCAGCGGTGGTGCAGCGGCCTGGTGAGCGGGGCACCAAAAGCCCAATTGTGGGCTGGCAAGCAAGCAGCGGTGTCGCGGCAGCCCAGTGGGCAGGGTGCCGAAAGCCCGGTTGCGGGCTCGCAGCGGCGCCGCGGAGGCTCTGTGGGCGGGGCGCCGAAAGCTCGGGTGCGTGCCGCAGTGGCTCAGTGGGCGGGGTGCCGAAAGCCCTGTGCGCACAGGCCGTAGCTCGGGCAGTAGCCTCTCTATGCTCCCGGCTCTGTTGAGACCGCCGGATTCACTCTAAGCATGTCCAATGCAGCTATGCCCACTCAAGTCCCAGCCCTCACTCCAAGAGCCCTGTCTTCAGAAGGCGCTCCCTCACAGTTAATCTCCTCCGTAAATCAGGGGTGCTGAGCTGTTGTGGGCTGGTGCCCTGCTCTCACCCTGCCCTCCAGGAAGTGCAGCCCCCCTGCTCCACAGTCCCTGTTCCACTTTAGGCTCTGTGATCTGATTAGGGCTCTGTGTGCTGTCCCTTGAGTTCGGATGTGAAATTGTCCACAGTCTTGTGGGGATTCCACGCTCCCTAGGTCTCAGCTCCCAGCCCACCCTCGATCCAGCTCCACTTTGACCGTAGTCCCCCAATCCCCCTTTGTTTTTGCCAACCCCGGGCTGCGCTCCGAGTCTCTGTCCCTGAACCGCTGCTTCCCTTTTCCTCTCCCGCTCTCCCCTTTTTTCTCTAACCTTTGTGTGTTGTTCCGTGTTGTGTTGTTCTCTTACTTGAGGTTTCTTCTCAGGGTTTCCCCTGTGGATTCCCTGGCCCACAAGGCCCTTCCCAGGCAGTTATCGATGTTCTCCTCTCATGCCGCCATCTTTGATCTCCCCAGGGTTTTCTATATAAAGGATCATGTCATGTGCAAAAAGTGATAGTTTAACTTCTTCATTTCTAATATGGATGTCTTTTTTTTTTTTTCCTGCCTAATGGCTCTGCCTATAACTTCCAGCACTATGTTGAAAAGCAGTGGTAACAGGGGACATCTCTATCTCATTCCTGATTTTAGAAGAAAAGATTTCAGTTTTTCCCTATTCAATATGACGTTTGCTAAGGGTTTGTCACATATGGACTTTATTATGTTAAGGTACTTTCCTTCTATACCCATTTTGTTAAGTGTTTTGATCATAAATGGATGTTGTATTATGTCAAATGCTTTTTCTGCATCAATTGAAATAATCATATGGTTTTCATCTTTTATTTTGTTTATGTGGTATATCATCACATTGATCACTTTGTGTAATGTTGAACCATCCTTGTGCCCCTTGGATGAATCCCACTTGATCATGAAATATAATCTTTTTAATACATTGTTGCGTTCTATTTTTTAGTATTATGTTTAGGATTTTTGCATTGGTATTCATCAGAGGTGCTGGTCTATAGTTTTATTTTTTTGTGACATTCTTGCCAGCCATTGGTATTAGGGTAATTTTGGCCATATAGAATGAATTGGGAAGTATTGCCTCTTCTTCAATTTTTCGGAGAACTTTGAGGAGGATAGGTGTTAGTTCCTCTTTGAATGTCTGGTAAAACTCATCAGTGAGACCATCTGGTCCTTTGGCTTTTGGGAAGGTTTTGGATGATTGTTTCAATTTTTATTGTTGACTGGCTTGTTTAGGTTATCCAGTTCTTGATTCGATCTAGGTAGACTATATGTTTTTAAAAGCTTGCCCATTTTTTCTAGGTTGAAAATTTTGTGGCATATAGTATTTCATAGTACTTTTGTATGATCCTTTGTATTTCTGTGTTATCAGTTGTAATTTTCCCTCCTTCATTTCTAATTTGGATTATTTGTGTGTATTTTCTTTTTCCCTTGGTAAGCCTATCCAGGGGTTTGTCAGTTTTATAAACTTTTTCAATGAACCAGCTCTTTGTTGCTTTAATTTTTTCTATTGTTTTTCTATTCTCTATTTCATATAGTTCTGCTTTAATTTTCACTATTTCCTTTCTTTTGCTAGCTTTGGGTGTCTTTTGTTCTTTTTTTTTCTAGTTCTTGAAGCTGTGCTATGAGGTTGTTTAGTTGTGATTTTTCTTGTTTATTGAGAAAGACCTGTAGTGATATAAAATCTCCTCTTATTCTGCTTTAGCTACATCACAGTAATTTTGGTATATTGTGTTTTCATTGTCATCTGTTTGTATATATATTTTAATCTCTTCTTATATTTCATCTTTGATCCAGTAATTTTTCAATGACATTGTTTAATCTCCATGTATATGTGGTTTTTCCTGCTTTCTTTTTATAGTTGATTTCTAATTTCAAAGCTTTGTGATCAGAAAATGCACTTGGTATGATTTTGATCTTCCTGCATTTGCTGAGACTAGCTTTGTGTCCTAGCATGTGGTCTATCCTTGAAAATGTTCCATGTGCACCAGAAAAGAAGTCTTGTGTTTTACAATGAAATATCCTATAAATGTCAATTATGTCCAGTTGCTGTAATGTATCATTTAAAGTTGATCTTTATTTATTTTCTGTTTGGATGCTCTGTCCATGGCTGTGAATCTGGTGTTTAAGTGCCCCACTATAATTGTGTTTTCATTAGTTTTTCCTTTTAGATCTGTTAGTAGTTGTTTTGTAAATTTTGGTGCTTCTTGGTTGGAGGCATATATAGTGTCTGTCTTCTTGTTGTATTGTCTCCTTTATCATTATGAAATGTCCCTCTTTGTCTCTTATTACCTTTTTGGTCGCGAAGTCTGCTTTGTCAGACATAAGTATGGCTACACCTTCTTTTCTCTAGGTGCCATTTGCTTTGGGTATGTTTTTCTACCCTTTCATCTTGAGTCTGTGTTTGTCCTTGTGCCTGAGGTGTGTCTCTAATAGACAGCATAAGGTTGGTTTTTGTTCCTTAACCCAGCTTGCTACTCTGTGTCTTTTTATTGGTGAGTTCAGTCCATTTACATTTAGGGTGATGATTGATATATGAGGATTTCCTATAGCCATTTTATCTGTTTTGTGGTAGCTCTTTTTTTTGTTTTGTTTTGTTTTGTTTTAATTGCTTCTTTGCTTTTTCCTTCCCATTGTTTATTTTGATGGTATTTATGACTATTTTTTTCTGTTTTCTCTTCTTTTATTGTTATGTGTTCCAGTTGTCAGTTGTTTTTCAGTGGTTATCATGAACTTCATACAAAAGAAAGTTTTATATATGCAATGGTTTCTTTTCTTAAGGATGTTTCTTATCTCCATTATCTTTGGAAACTTAAACCTTTACTTCCTCCTCTTTTTATATTTCTGTTGTTCCAGTTTATCCCTATTTACTTTTACTTTTTGCTTCAGGTCCATCACCTCCTTCAGTATTTCTTTAAATGCTTACCTTGTGCTGGAGAATTCCTTTAGTTTTTGTATGTCTGAAAAGGTCTTTATTCCTCCTTCATATTGAAAGGATAACTTTGCTGGGTAAAGGATTCTTGGCTGGTAATGTTTCTCCTTTAATATTTTGAATACTTTGTTCCATTTCTTCTGGCTTGTAGTTTGTGTTGAGAAGTCTGATGGGCTTTCCTTTATAGGTTATAGTGTCCTTTTTTCTGGCTGCCTTGAGGATTCTTTCTTTGTCTTTGACCTTTGATATTTTCAGTATAATGTGCCTTGTAGAGGGTCTGTTAGGATTCAAGTAACATGGGATCCTGTTTCCTTTTTGGATTTGAGGTTCTGGTTCTTGCCATAGATTTGGGACGTTCTCATCCAATATTTGTCTGAGTAAATTTTCTGTTCCCATCTCATTCTCTGCTCCCTCTGAAATACCTGTTATTCTTATATTATTCTTTCTAATGTCGGTTCTTTCTCTTGTAGATATCTTTCATTTCGTTTAGTTTTTAGGTCTGTCTCTTCTTCCTTCTGTGACATTTCCAAATTTCTGTCTTCGATTTTACTAATTCTTTTATCCACCTGGTCTGCTCTGCTTCTTATGCTAGCTATTTCACTTTCCATTTTTTTATTGTGTTGTTTATCACCAGAATTTCTATTTGTATATTTTTTATACCTTTAATTACTGTTCTGAGGTCACTTAGCTCCTTCTGTGTACTCCACCAGTTTTCTTTGATCTCTTTGAGTATTTTTATAATTGCAGCCTGGAAATCTCTGTCAGTTAGCTCATATAATTCCATATCTTAAAGTTTATTTTCTGAACATATTTCTCTTTCTTTCTGAGCTCCTTTGTTCAAAGAGACATTCATCGCCTTTGGAGCGTTTTGTTTCCTGGACATGAGGACATTTCCCTTGGTAGATGTGAAGGTATCTTTCTCTTACTTCCTAGCTGGTGTTAGTGTCTTATAATGTTTTCTCTTATTTATTTGGTTTTCTGACAATGGGAGACTTCCTAGGAGGTGGACTTCTCTTTGACTCAGTTGCCCTGGTTTCTCCGTCTCCTCTTTGGGAAGGTATGGTGGGTGATGGTATTCTATGCCTCTGAGATCCCACTGCTGTCAGAAGCTGCCACACCTAGATCCCTGTGCTGGCTTCCGTGGGACAGGTGGGGGCAGGGCTTCATGGGAAAGGAACAGATTTTTTTGGGACACAGAGTAATAGAGGGTTTCCTCTGCTGGCTTCAGCTGGACGAGTGGGGGTGGGGTTTGCTGACAAAGGCGCAGGTCTGATTGCGTCACAGGGTAATGGTGGTTTCCTGGCAGCAGCTCACTGAAGGCCCTCCATGGGCGAGGCCTGTAGAGTGAGCTCTGGGAGACAGCAAGGGGAAGCAGCCAGGCTCTGCATCCCAGGCCACTCAGTGGTCCCGTTTGGGCCCCACCTCACTGAGGGCCACTCTGTGCCTCAGCTGCCAACACATTCCCGTTGTCAGCGCTCCAGCCACTGGAACACCCACCTTTGGCTCCAGCTGCTGGCCTCACGCTTCGTGGGCCCCCTGCTCCAGCCGCCTGACTCAAGCACCAGCAGCCGGATCTTCACTCCGGTCACTCACATCGATCTCCGGCTGCTGCTGGTGCCTCGCTCCGGCCTCTTGCCCCGCACTCTGGCCGCGCTCCCAACAACCTGGCTGCTCCCCCTGCACTCCTACTGGGGCCTCTCGCCACCATCTGCCACGCCTGCTTTTTCTGTCCACCCCGCGCTCTGGCGTCTGCGCCTCCGCCTCTGTTCATTCCAAGCCTCCCACCCGCCCAGAGTCGTTCTGCTCCTGGACCCGCGTCCCCAGCTCCCACCTCAGTCAGTCTCTCCTCTGCTGGACTCGGCTCAGCCTCTGGGTGGGTCACTTGGTGGGTCTCCGGGTCGTGCTCTGTGGCTGGTCTCCACATGGCTCCCTTTCCTTCTCTTTCACTCGCCTCTGTTTCTTTGTCTTTAGGAATTTTCTTGGGTCCCTCAGCCGAGGCTGTGTGCTACTTAGGGATTCTCTGGTTGGATTTTAGTTATTTAAATTATTGTCTTTGCAGGAGAGGTTTCGAGAGCTCCTCTCACGCCGCCAACCTGATGATGTCTCCTATTTTATTGTTTTGACAGAGAGAGAGAGCGGTGGGCCCAGGGCAGTCTCCATAGTTATACATCATGAGTTTTCAACATAGTTTCATTCTACATAGGTTGGCTCAGGGCCAAGCAGGGCAGGAACCAGGATGGAGGCTTCATGCATGGGAAGGACACCCTGGCACGAACTGAACTGGGGCTTTCCACTTGGGAAGCACACCCCAATTTTGCATATGGATCTACATGGGCTGGGGCTAGGACTCTGTCCTCAGACCCTGGGGCTGCAAGGTGAGTGCTCAACCTGCTGAGCCATCCCTGCATCTCCTTGCCCTTTTTTTAAATCCACGAGTAATCTTGCTTACTGAAATCTACTTCCCCAAACTTAAACTTGCCAAATGTTAGTATTTCAATTTCTTCTATATAAACAGTCACTTCTTAATTTAAATAGTGTCCTCATTCAAAGTTGAACTCCCTCCTAGAGTTGGTGTAAATTGTCCTTATTACTCCATCTTTTTAGAGAAACATTGTTGGAAATGTAGAGTGTCAATCACATGTTGATGATGCAGAGAGTCAAAACCATTGCTAAAAAGCCCCTCCCACAAGATATTCTATTTCCATTCAAACCATCACCCTCATGCTATGTGGGATACAGCATTGAGCCACATTCTTATATACTTCCTTTAATTTGGTGCATGTATATATATATTAATGTTTTAAAGATTTTTTTATTGTTTTTGACACACAGAGAGATACAGAGACAGAGACAGAGAGAAGGGGGAGGGCCCAGAACGGTCTTCATAGTTGCACATCATCGGTTTTTCCACATAGTTTTATTCCACAGGTGGGTGTGAGGCTGCACAGGGCAGGAACTGGGCCAGTGTCTCACCCCGGTGAGACCTGAACTGGGGGCACTCCCCAGTTCAGCATATGGGTCTGCAAGGGCTGAGGCTGGGATATGATACTTGGTCTCCGGGACTACAAAGTGAGTGCCTAACCCACTGAGCCATCTCAGCTTCCCCTATTAATATTTTAAAAGTAAAATATAGTATCTCAAGATACTATATTTGGGAAAGCTGGGATGGCTCAGCGGGTAAAGCGCTCGCTTTGAAGCCCTGAGGACCGAGGATCGAATCCCGGTCCCGGCCCATGCGGACCCACATGCTGTACTGGGGAGTGCCCCCAGTTCAGTTCTTGCCGGGACCTATGTGGGAGGCTCCCGGCCCAGTTCCTGCCCTACGCAGCCTTGTGCCCACCTGTGGAGTGAAACTATACGGAAAACTAATGTCAACTATGAAGACTGTTCTGGGCCCTCCCCCTTCTCTCTGTCTCTCTCTGTGTCTGTTTCTCTCTGTCAAAAATCAATAAAATAAATCTTTAAAAAATAAAAAAATTAAAAAAAAAAGATATTATATTTGCACATCCCAGGTTTTTCATCATTCCTTAAAATTCACCCTATAGGAAGCTTGTTGATTTTCTTCTTAAATTTTTAGTTGTTCAGTAACAATGGTGACTTTTCCAGGTCTAAAATTCTTTCTGACCTATGGAAACTTTGATGATCTCAGAGTGTGGATTGGCTTGATTTCTGCGGCTTCAAACCACCACAGGAATCTTGTGTGATAAATCCTGCCTTACCTTCTTTCTGAATTAATTATATGCCATTCAACAAATAGTTTTGAATTCTTGTTATGTATAAGGCTCTGTGCTAAGTTCATGGGAGGTAAGAAAAGTGAATAGGATATAGTCCTTACCTCTAAGAAGGTTGAAGTTTAAGTTCAAACTATCAAAGCCTTATTTATTATGGACAGTCTCCCACTCTTCATCCTTCTCTTTGTCCGTTAAAGTAGAGAGGGAAGCAGGAATACTTACTCAGAGATACAGTTAGTTCTTCAGAGGGGTGGGTTGTATTAGATAGTGATCAGGACTCTAGAATTCTATCTCATACTTTGAAGTGGATGTGGAAACTTAGACCCAAGCTTGGCCTCTGAGTCTCACTGGGCAGCTGCCCAGCTCCTAGGTTCTTAGCCATAAAGCCACAAATCATGGTGAAGGCAATGGGAGATAATATCATATAATCAGAAAAACTTGGCAGTTCTATTATAAAATATTACTTTTAAATGTTTACAAAATAATTTAAGACATCTTTACTTGTAGAAACAAAGTGTCTATAAAGAAAAAAAATCTAAAACTCATACAGTATAGTAGTTGATGAATATATATTCATATATAATCTTTGTAAATGATAGGTAGCTACTTCTGATGCCTATAAAGTATTCTTTTATTACTTCAAGTTTTTTAAGTGAGCAACAGAAGTATTGGTATAGCTCTGTCCATCACAGACCAGAGTTCTAAATTACTGCACTAGACCCAGTAAAAAACACATTATTGCTATAACTAGGCTATAGATTGATTATTTCAGTCTGCTTTACCAGCCAAAATTGTATAGCTTGTCATAGCCTGTTTCTTTCTTTATTGTTTTAGCAAATAACACTTTGAGCTTTATTAAAGAAATTAAAGTAAATTTAAAAGGCAACATTCAGCATTAACTTGACTTGAACATGCAAGTAATTCTGGAGTTGTATACTCCAAAGGGCCTACTTTGGGAGAAATGACAAATCCTTGGATTAATTTTTTTCCTGAACCAAATATGTCCAAGAATGTTTATCTGCCTAAATTTTCTAGGACACTATTTTGAATCATTTGACATTGTTGAATTAACAGAAATGTTTTTGCTAGTCATTTATTCTTGATTGAAGGACTATCCTAAGCCAGTTGGAAAAATTACTCCCTTGATATATCTTTCTATCAGCTCCACATGTTATTAACTTGGTTATTCTTTAGATCTTCTAGCAAAGAATTGTTAGGTGAGGTGAATATGGAACATAGCAAAATTTCTGCTTTAAGCACTTTAAGATTCCAAATTATCAGTTTTTATTTTTTATCTGTACCATCTCTACCCTGTCATCAGCAAAGATTGCAGTAATTATAGATGCATTTTATTTAAGTATTTCAAAGGCATGTATGAAGTGCTTTTTAAGTATTTCAAAATAGTGTATTAATCTTTATTTTTGAAAAGTTCAAAAATATGCAAAAGTGGATAGAATATTATAATGAACTTACATGTAGCCTGTACCCAGCTTCAACAGTTTTCAAACAAATGGCCCATCTGGTTTTGCACCAATGTCCTCTCCACAGAATTTGAAACACATCCCAGACCTCACATCATTTTACCCATATATATTTTATTAAGAATCCCTAAAAATGAAGGACTCCTTTTAAAAATGTAATATAATGCCATTATTATTCATTTACAAAATTAATAATTCTTAATAATTATCAAATATGTAGTCAGTATTCATTTCGAATTGTTTGAGAGAGAATTCTTTTGGTAGATCAGAATTTAAATAGGGCTGACTTGTTAAGCCCCTCCCCCATCACTTATTTATTTTTTATTCTTTTATTGTTAAATTTATTAGGGTGACATTGGTTAATAAAGATTACATAGATTCCAGATGTACAATTCTACATTACTTTGTCTATGTGTTACAATATGTGTTCACCCCCAGACTCAGCTTTCTTCCCATCACCATATATTTATCTCTCTCTCCCTCCTCTCCCACCCCTTCCCCACTTACCCACAGGTAACCACTAAGCTACTATGTACATGAGGTTTTGTTTCAATATGTATGTTCAATATACATATTGAGTGAAGTCATGTGGTTCTTAGCATTTTCTGTCTGGCTTAAGTTCCATCCATGTTGTTGCAAATGACAGTATTTTAACTTATTTTATTTTTTATTATGAGAGTATTTGTTGAAAAAGTTGGTATATTTATCATATACCCCACATTTTCCCCATGGTTTCTTGGTATATGCTTTTTATCTTCTGTTTGTTAGTTTGTTTTCCTGGTAGCTTGGTTGTTGAATCTAGAGGATTGGTCAAACTTATGTTTGACTTCCTGTTTGGTATTGTTTGCTCTTGTCAAGTGGTACATAATGTCAGAATGCCTTTCTTTCTGTAATTTTAGTAGATGTTGATGACCACTGACTAGTTCCATTAATTCATTAGGGGTTCTAAAATGGTGATGTTACCATTTTATCATCCATTAGCTAGAATACTCAAAGGATTTCTCATAAACAGAATGTCTGGCACATAGTAGGTATTCAATAATATATTAATTGAATAGATTGATTTCCATAAGAACCCCATGACATGGGAAATTATTGTGTGCCTTTAATAGAAACCTTGTTTGCCCAAATCCAATTAATAAAGCATAATTTTTGTTCTAGAATTACCATCTTTTCTTATTTTGCAAAAAGCATCACTTACAGCATACTTGAGTTGCCTTGTCTTTGACATGCTCTGAATCTTTTGGTGCTGGATATCAATTTTAAATACAGCTATTATTTGAAGTTCTTCAGACTTACCTGATTTGTCAGTTTTATGCCAACTCAAGTTTGCATTCCTTACACATATGGAAAGCAGAGAAACAGAGGACAGGAAAGCTAAAGAGGCCCTCATATGTGCTTCAAAACAGAGCCTCAAATATTAGGGTCATTACCAAGGACCCATTAGTCTCTTGGATGTTTAAAGTCTTTGAAGTTGAACTAGATTCTGAGGCACTCTCCTTGCAATGGCTTCCTAAAAAAGAAAAGTGATATTTTTGCCCAACTCCGAGCTCAGCCTACTTTATAGCAAAATGACTTTTATTTGCTGTTTAGTTGTGTGCTTACAAAACAGTAAATTAAAAAAAAAAAATCTCTAAATAACAGCTTGATTTTTGCCCTTGACACAGTGTGTATAAATACTTCTAGTGTAGATAGGTTTGAAAACACTGTAGACTACTGCCTTTATTTTTCTGACAACATAGAGTACATAATCATGGTAGATACTTTTACTGTTAAAGATTTTTCACAAGCATTGTAATCATGAAGTAGAAGATCTAGTCCTCATATTTAAGACATATACGTGGTGCTATCTATTCTTGCTGCTGGATATTTTGGTATTTACTCATTTGTTCACATGAAAAGCAATGTAACAAATACATTTTTTGCTATGTTCATAGTGCACAGCAGGGAGCACCAAGGAAAACAGCAGAGAGCACCAAGGAAAACAAACCTTTGGTGAGAGGAGCATTCTTGTGTATGTAATAGGTAAAATATAGTTTTCCTCAGGTCAACTGTTATTCCATAGAGTGACACTGATAATGTACTTTGGTTTTCAGAGGGAAGACGTGTTACCAACATTTTATTGAGATCATGAGTATAATTTTCATGTAGGTAGGTGTTGAGATAGACTTTGAATGACTAGTATGATTTTAAAAGATAAATAAAACCTTGCGGAAGAAATGTCATGACCAAAAATATCAGGAATTACACCTTCAGGGTCCATTTAGGTATAATTAGGGGATTCCCATTTGACTAGCAAGGGAGGTGTCTCTAGGCAAGTATCAAATAACAGAGAGAAGTTGGATGGAGCCATAGTTGTTCGGACCTTAAATGTCAAATGAGGAATTGGCACCAGGCAGTGGTGAGAGACTGAAGGCTTTGAGTAGGGGTGCAATGTGACCTTGTTAAATTTAGGATGTCAAGAATGGATCAGAAAGGGGAAAAAGTCCATGTATAGAAGCTTAGAAATGTCCAGAGGCTATTGGAAATATATAGAGGTGGAGCCTAGGAGTGAGTTTGGACTAAGATAACATTTTAGGAAGGGTCTATAGAGGATGATAGTCAGAATGTGCCTCTAAATATTCTCAAATCTATCCACTTCTCCCTAAAACTCCCCTGCTCCCACCTCATTCAAGCATCATTATCTCTTACCTGCCCCTTTGAATTACTCCCCAGACAAAAGTAGGCACCCCTTGTATGGAGTATCTCCACAGCATCCTAATTTTTTCTCCCAGGCCATAATCTATAATTCAGGCTTATGTAATTTTGAGAATGGTATACTAGTCTTGTTGTTTTACTTACCTCTGAAGATCCAGCAATGTCTATGATAGCTAGCACAGACTAGATACTCATTTTTTCCCCCGAAGAAAAGAGCAAATATAAATGTCATTACTGTAAAGTACAGAAAGAAAAGAGTTGAAGAGAGAACTTTGGTAAGCATCTTTAGGCCACAGAAGGAAAGAGTGGGAAAGAGAAATAAAGAGGCAAGGAACCAAGAGAGGGCAGGGCACAGTAGCTGAGGGTGACTGGAGAGTCTAGGGGTGATTGATTCTATGGACAATATGAACAGCTTACATATATTGGGTGCTTTCTGTATGCCACTGTTACTGTCCTAAGACTTAATTAACAGATTACCTCAGTCTTCCCACTAACTCTGAGAGGCAGGTGTCTCTATTACCTCTGTTTTACAGATGACTAACAAGGCCCAGAAAGGTTATATACTTTTCCCAAGGATAAACAAGTGGGTGAGCCATGAGTCAAATAGGGCCACCTGGACCAGAGCATGCAATCTTAATCACTATGCTGCCACTCTGGCTCCTTCTAATTGGGGGACAGGTAACAGTGTGCAGGTATAAGGAATAGAGAAGATGGAAAAGGAAGACCAGCAGAGGAAAGCAGTGTCTGTCATTCTGAGTTAGAACATCTTCCATGTTAAGTCACTAAATCTACAGAAACTATATGTGAATAGAGTATTCATGATGTATCACTATCCATGAGAGACTAGAGAATATGCTCTTATTTCAGGAACAGATCATTTTGATCATGTCTGCAGAATATTGTACCAGCTGCTTTAACATTGACTTTTTTTTTTTTTTACTATATTCCATTATTACTGACTTAAAATAGTCCTTAAGAATGAGAAATCTGGCTTTGACAGTAAAGAACATTGTGGAATTCCAACTTGCTTTCAATTTTACATATATCTGTGAACTGTTCCGGCTTCCTTTTCTTTTCTTCTTTTTTTTTTAACTTGTAAAGAAATAAAGTCTTGCCTGAGGTGGGTGGAAAAGCACCTGTATTTGCATTGCAACCTGAGTTTTGCATAGCAAATGCACATGTACAGAATCCACCAGCAACAGCCATGTCAGGCAGACATTCTGGAAGAAAACGTGTGCTTGAGTGATAGACTAGACTGATTGGTGGCTGACAGACTGCAGAACTTACGTACTCTTTAAAGCTCATAATGTTAAGATTTTAGCAGATCTATAGATTCATTTAAATAAAGAACTGGAAAAATATGAATAACAGAACTATTTCATTCCTAATATATGCAGATCCGTAGTGCACGTGATTAAAATCTGTTTCCCGAAATTTTCATTACAAAACTTTTTGAATGTGATTTAAAACATATGCCTATATATTTTATCTTTTTCTACCTTTTTTTTTTTAGTGGCTAGTGACTTTGCATAACCCAAAAACTAACCATAATGGTCAACTTTCCACACAATGGGAATGGAGTTGACCTTTTTAAAGCCTTTCACTCTGAAAGAAGGAGCCTGACAATTTAGCACCATTGAGGGATACCAACAATCCAATTTAAGAGAGAAAAATGAATCTCTTTTTTAAAATTTTTTGCTACTTTTTCTTAGTTAATTCTCCATTGAAGTCAAAGTAAACAGTATAAATATTTGACCACTTAAAACATTGTAACAGCATAAATAACTAAAATTGGACCACATGTTCTCTTTGATCTATCCTTGGGCAGAAAAAGAGACTGAAAATATAACCAACCAGGTTAAGTTGAATATTGCACTGAAAATATAAGAAAAGTTATTTTCTAAAGTAAGCTTTTTGACAAGCAGAAAAATAATTTGTGGGTGATTTTCAGAACAAAATGAAATAAATATTTCACCACTCTTCGATATACCACTCTGAATATCTATTAGGAACATTCAGCATGTTGTCACAGGGTCTGATTAGAATTTGCTTGTGAATCCAGTTCACTCTTTTGAGGGAACACTTAGCAATAAGTCATTTGGGCTGTGCAGGACACAAGGCTATGGTTTTTGCCAAAAGAAGACTCTTCCCTTAGATCATGAGGCCATCATTTTATAACCCCTTGACCAGAATTGCTCTGTTGTTAGCTGACCTTTGAACATCCAAATGATACTACTGGGTACCCACTAACCCAGAACTTCTGAAAGAATCAGGGCTCACCAAAAGGGTACTGATAAGCAGCTAGAAATGCAGTCATATTTTTGTTAGCTTTATATGAATTTTTGTTTTCAGAAGTGTAACTCCAGGCATTACTTAAAGCTGACATCTGTGGTCACTTACACTAGTATAAACAATGAATTACTGACATATTTATGGTGATGATAACTAGATACTAATTGAGCACTTTCCTTGTACCAGTTATTTTTCTAGGCACTTGACCTGCATTATTATGTTTACCTTTACCAATTTCCCCATTTAGTAGGTAATGTTACTGTCAGCATTTAGAGGGGAAGAAAATAAGATGCAGGGAGGTGATATAACTTACCTAAGGTCACAGAGTCCATGCCTTTCATTTTGAATGTTCTTATCCAGCAGTCTCTCTAGAAAGGGACATACTCATACTGGTAAATGTGAGCAGAAAAAAATGCCATTGTACAGGTTTATGGAGTTCCCTGAGTGGGCACTATTCTCCAGCCATCCTTCTCAGTATGGCTGAGATTACAAAGGCTAAGATCCTTCTACACTTATTTCTGTCTGAAGTAAGCATCCAGTCTCTGATAGTATTTGGCTAAGTCCTTGGCAATCCCAACAAAAAGCTGTCCTGTTGTTTGTTTGTTTGTTTGTTTGTTTGTTTGTTTGTTTTTT
Source organism: Craseonycteris thonglongyai (assembly GCA_004027555.1). Classification (NCBI taxonomy): domain Eukaryota; kingdom Metazoa; phylum Chordata; class Mammalia; order Chiroptera; family Craseonycteridae; genus Craseonycteris; species Craseonycteris thonglongyai. Next base: position 16,920 of record PVKE010031705.1, read on the forward strand.
CCCCATGGCTCTGCACTACTTTATGGAGAGGTAAGGTGCTGATAATCTCCATGGAGAACAATCACTGGGTCTGATGCTGAAGTGTTTGCTCAGTGGTGAAGAGCTGTTCCTGTCTTCCTTCTTTCCTCCTCCAATCTTGGCATCACTCCTCCTTAGGTTGGGGAAGCTGGTTCCACGTTGCTGTCAGATCACTCTCTGATCTCTTGGGTTAGAAAGTTCTATGGCCTAAACCTCTTAGGTAGTAAAATTCTCCTATTAGTTCTTGCCTGCATCTCTGAAAGTACTCAACTTAGTTATCTGAGCAATGAAGGGTGAATACTCTATAGCAGGGATTCCCAACCCCGTGCCCGCGGGCACCATGGCGCCCGCGGCCCGATTTGTGTGCGCCCACCATTATTTGACCACATCAGAAGTTTTTCATAAACACTAACTAAAACTATAATTTATTTATTTATTTATTTACTTATTTTAAAGGCAAGGATTTTTTTTTAATATTTATTTATTTATTTTTATTGTTTTTTGACAGAGAGAGAGAGAGATACAGAGACACAGAGAGAACTGAACTGGGGGAGCTCCCAGTTCAGCACATGGGTCCGCACAGGCCGGGGTCAGGATGCGATCCCTGGTCCCCAGCGCTGCAAAGTGAGCACTTAACCCACTGAGCCATCCCGGCTTCCCCAATATAATTTATTTTTATACATTTGTTAGAATTTAAAAATATTGTTTGAGTATCTACACAGGTTTATTATATTCGTTGGTATGTTTGCGATATCGTATGTATAAGTTTTTCCCTAGCATTTGCCTTTGTACATGTCACGCCTTGTTTAACCGCTGCACTCTTTAAACTCTCCTCCACCCAACTGGGAGACGCGAAGTTGCCATTTTGATTGCAGTTGCTGGACTGATAGGGTTGTGACGGTTAGCTAGGATCACAGTGTTTTGATATATTCGATTTTAAATGAACTAAAAGTGAGGTAGGTAATCTATTATTATGGTGGCAATTTGATGTGATATTGTAGTTCTATAACAATTTTTATTTTTATTTTTTTAGTCCTAAAATGAGTGGCCCAAATAAGAAAACGAACCTATAATTTTAACACAGACTGGGAGGAATCATATTGTTTCATTAATTTAGAAGGTAAATGCATTTGCCTGTTGTGTGGCAGTAGTATTGCAGTGCTGAAAAAAAATAATGTTGAACGTCACTTTCAGACAAGTCATACCACTTTTGATACAAATTATCCACTTAAATCTGAAATAAGAAAGAAAAAAATTAATCAACTAAAATTAAGTTTAAATACTCAACAGACTGTTTTCACTAGACATGTTGAAAAATCTAAAAAGGCAACCATTGCTTCTTTCAAAATTTCTCACATGCTCGCAAAGAAGAAAAAAAACCTTTCCGGGATGGTGAATTGTTAAAAGAAGCATTTCTGACTGCTGCCAATTGTTTGTTTGAGGAATATTCTAACAAGCGTGAGAGTATGTCGGCGATACAAGACCTACAGTTATCAAATAACACAGTCACAAGAAGAATACACGCAATTTCAAAAGACTTGCAAACTCAGTTAAAGACTGACTTGGAAATATGTGACTGCTTCTCTCTGCAATTGGACGAGTCAACAGATATATCAGACACCGCACAGTTGGCAGTTATGGTGAGAACGGTATTTAGTAACTTCACAGTAAAAGAGGAGCTGTTGCAAATATTACCAATGAAAGGACAGACGAGAGGTGAGGATATTTATAAAACTTTCAGAACATACGCCAAGTCGATCAACATGCCTTTGCATAAGTTGTCTGCGATAACTACCGATGGGGCACCAGCAATGGTTGGTAAAAACAAAGGATGTATTGCCCTTTGCAGGAAAGATGAATCATTTTCAAACTTTATGTCCTACCACTGTATTATCCATCAGGAAGCTTTGTGTTGTAAAATACTGCCCTTTGAACATGTTATGAAAATAGTC
>PVKE010031706.1:0-18889 GCA_004027555.1 Craseonycteris thonglongyai
TCCCGGCTCCGGCCCAGGCAGGACCCACATGCTGAACTGGGGAGTTCCCACAGTTTGGTTCTCTAACTGTCTCTGTCTCTGTCTCTCTCTCTATCTGTCAAAAAGTAAAATAGAAATAACTATGCACTGAAGACAAAAAGATAATTTCTCTCTATAAATGTGAAAAGATAAAAAAAAAAAAAAATAAAGGACATATGATTCCTCCTTTAACTCAACATATACATAAATCTATCCTTCCTATCTCCCTCTAAACTTCATCAAACTATTGTGTTTATCCATGCTCGCATCTACAGCCTAATGTCAGAGGAAAATATAGACAATTTCCTTTCAAAGCTAACCCTGAGTATTCTTATACTCTCCTTAAAAATCTCACTTTTTCTATTATTAAATCTCTTCTTTAAAATCTTGTCAGTGTGTCCCCTTCTACTGACTCTTCACACTGTCATAGCATACATTTCTCATACTTTTGTCCTTTTTTTTTTTTAGCTTTCTTAGTTCTACATGAGCAACCCTTTCCCTTTTCACCCAACATTCCACTTAATCCTGTGACAGTATGTTGTCAAGGCCCCCTTTCCCCTGTGACTGACACTGGAAGTGTCTGACAGACAGTTCGTTCACAATATCCATTTTTCTGTATCTCTCTAATGCATATGTTGACTGCATAGGAAACACAAAGATTTTTTAAAATACTCATGACCCGTTATTAATTGTATATTTGGAGTTTATTATATAAAATCACATTGCTATGTTCTATAAACTATACACCATTCTTAATAGCAAAGAAATTACAATGTGTGGGTAATATCCAATAAGAGGCTCTGCACATATTATAATGTAAATAATTCTCGGTTTAAGGGACAGTATGGAGCACCAATTTCTGGTAGCAATGAATAGGCTTAAATACACTTACCTCCTGATTTTACACCTCACATCATTTCCAGAGCACCGCTCTCTTCTTAATACTCCAATTACTATTTTACCTTTTTTAAATTTATCATATCACCCTGAACATGTCCAATCACATCTCACTGACTTCTCTCCATCTTTTGCCATTCCATTTAGGCTGGTAATAGATTCTAGATCATGTTCTTTCCTCTGCTCTACTTCCACTGTGCCACTATCTATATATTGTATCAACTAACTTCTAGATGTTGATTTCTACACTTCTATTTATATTATCTATCTCTATCATAGGACATTTTCAACTCTACTGATATTCTATAATATATTCCAAACTGAACTCAGTCCTATATAAAAATCATAAACCTGACTTTTTTTCAAGCCCTTGGCTATAAACTTCATACTGGCTCTCATATTTACTACCTTAAATAACATGACACATATTTTTAAGTGTAACTAAATATGTGGATGGGTAGTATATTCACATGATTTAACATTCAAAATTACAAAACAGATTTTAGGAAAAAATTTCCAATTATTATTTGTCTCCTAGCTACCCAATTTCTAAGGCACAAACACTTTTGTTTCTCACATTATTACAAATAAGCAAGTAAGTATTTGCTCACTCTTTTCTCTTAGCTTTTATTTTAACAAAGCAGTAGCATTCTATACACATTCTTGAGCCATTTTTCTTTCATTAAATATGTTCTGGAAATAGTCTCATTATCACTCCACAAAGTAATTTCTTTATGTTTTTAAAATGCATACAACTTTATTGTGCGCATGCAGTGAATTTTATTTAACCAGTAACCTCCTGATGGATACTTAGATGAGATAAAAATTTTTGTTATTATAATGTGGCAAATAATCTTTCATATATACTTTCTCTAAATGTATCTAACAGGTAAATGTTTAGAGTAGAATTGCTGGATCAAAGAATATTTTCAGGTGCAATTTGGGTAGAAAAATATCAAATTGTCCTCCATAGAGATTTTTCAAATCTAAAATCACATCAGCAATAATTGGGAATACCTCTTAGCTCTCATCTTCATCAATAGAGCAAAAGAGCAAATGTTTCAATCTCTGACAACCTTAGTTAAAAATAGTATTGCAGAGTGATTTAAAAAAATTTTTGTAATAACTTTCAAAATGATTGCCTCATATTTTTTAAAAGATTTATTTCATTGATTTTTACAGAGACAGAGAGAGATGGAGAGAGGAGGGAGGGACCAGAACTGTCTCCACAGTTGTATATTGTCAGTTTTCAATATGGTTCTGCTCCACACAGGTGGGCGGGACTGAATCAGGGGGTGAGAACCAAAGCGGGGGCCTCCCACATGGGAAGCACACCCCAGTTCAGCATATGGGTCCACATGGGCCAAGGCCAGGATTCAATCCTTAGTCCCCAGGGCTGCAAAGTGAGTGCTTAACCCCTGAGCCATCCCAACTTTCCCTGACCTCCTCACATTCTCTTGCAATTCTTTCTTAAACATTTCTAATTCTACCCTATTGCTTGCATATATATGAAAGTCCAAACTGGCATATAAAACCCTTTCAAATTTGACCCTAGTATATCCTTATTGTTACATCGCTTGTGATGACTCTCCATGAATATTTCAGCTCCAGGCTTCTCCAAAGTTACCATGTCTTTCTGTGAATTTCAAAATTTTTGGTTTTGTTTCTCTTTACATGAAATACCCTTCGTGATCCCTCTTAGTTACATGGAAAATATCTACTCATGTTTTTGAATACTATGTCATCTCCTTAAATGTAGTCTTCTTGAATTTCCCAGGCAAACTTAGTTGCTCATATTTTTGTGCTTCTATATTATCTTGTGAATCTTAAGGGTATTGGATACTCATAATTACCATTTTACTCTTATGTTTAACTCATAGGTAATAAACTTTCATTTGTGTACAACATTCTTATTAACTTCTAATTTCAAGGTGAATAAGGTCGTGCTTAATTTAAAGAGGTTTCAACTAGTGAGAAAGAGGAAAATGGGTAATTTGTTGTGGCAGAAGAAAGTTTATACAGTAAATAATGTGTGAACGGTGAAAGAACGAACACATTGGTAAATACTACCCATTCAAGGGAAAAATGAAGTTGTGAAAATAAACTACGAGAATCTTGAATATTGCCCAACAACAACAACAACAACAAAGACCATGATGTCAATATACCACAGCTTTTCCCCCAAGAAATTGACAGAGAAGATCAGTGCATAAATGTTCTCACTTGGTATGGAGAAAAGTTATTTTAGCAACTGTAGGTAAATAAACTTAACAGTAACTGTGTTCTATCTTTTTAAAGACCAAGTATATATTACACTAATATTAAATGTAAACATACACAAATATGCATGCCTTATGTACAAGTAAATATTTTAAATGTGATTCTTTTGAAAAATAAGTATATACCATATTTAAAACTAAGTTATTCACTTAGTGCATTGGCAGGCATTCCAAACTTTTAAATTCTTTGTATTATAAAAAATAATATCATTACAAAGCTGCCTGTTCTGATGAATTTTACAATGACATTTTCTTGACTACGATTTTTATAATGATCAGTCTTCCTCTCTTCTTGACTTTCTTTTCTTCTTCCTTTTCTGTTCTGAGCACAAGACCTTGGGATTTGTTGTTGTTGTTTTTAATTTGGTAAAATATGCTCTTCTATGAAAGGTGACAGGGATTTGTTCTTATAAAGGCTCAAATAGCTGACCACCTCTGATACCTTTTAAGGTCCCTTGCACATTAAACTGTACATTAAAGGATTAGAGAATCAATGCTTTTTCTAAACAGAGACAGAAAAAGAAGCTCATGACCTGCTCACTGATACAGCACTCATTAAAAAATTGTGGAGGAAGAAAATGTTTACTATATCCCTAGTATGCATTCTTCCCTTTCCCTTTAGTTTCAGAATTCCAATTCGGGAGCTAGTGAAAGTTTGTCCAGATTTAAAATTAATACATTTCTTATATTTACATGCTGATAAAGATGACACATGTTGAAATTCTGGCCAGTGAGGTATAAATGGAAGTTGCTGGGTGCATTTTTAGAAAAAAGCTTTTTTTTTTTTTTTTTTTTTAGAGACTCAATAGTGAGTACATTCTCTTTTAACAATGAAATGATGGCTTGAGTTTCAGCAGAAATCTTGAGAGCATGAGGACAGATGTTCTAATTTAAAGAGGTTGGAGGAAAATCCTAGCTCTGTGTGTGTGTGTGCTCCTAGGGACATTTAGAATCATTTGCAATAGTTTTGTCTGGTGTAGTTGTAAATATACACTTAAGTCAATTTTTGTCTTACTTTTGATTTGACTTAAAAATGATTTTTAATTGCTTTGTTTCATAATAAGGTACAAAATTAATCTGTTTTCAAAGTGTTAGATGCTATTCAAATGCTTTAAACCTATTTCCTCTTATTGGAAACTGTAGAATTTTACATTTACCGGTAAGAAAATAAATTGTTTAGGAATAGTTATATTTTGTTCTAGATGTTGCCTATATACTATACTAATGTTTTTATGAATACGGTACTTTTAGTTTCTTCTCTCTCTCTCTCTCTTTGTTTTCGTGTGTGTCTGTGTAGATTTTATAAAAACATTATAAGGAATTTGAGTAAGAATACTACTACCTCAGTTCCTCCAGAGAGCGGATTCTTCTGCCTGAATCCAAATAATATATTTATGATTGGGTTTCAGTACTCACAATCATATATCTGGAATACTGCTTTTTCTTTCTTCTGAGACTCTTTATTTGTCTTAGTAGTATGTTAGACTGATCTTAGTTCATTTTCTGTTACTTTTTCACTATCATATTAACTTTCAAGTTCATATATCCAAGTAACCAGCCATTGTAAAACCAAATCAATCAAATATTACATTATCTCCAACTGACATATTGATCTTAAAATTTCAGTCTAGATGGTTTTTGCCTCCAAATTAAGTCCTGATTCAAACATTCATTTCTTATGTTTAGTGTTGCCATTTTTTATGTGGATATTTAATTTAAAGGTTTTATCTTAGAATTATAAATAGGAGAAAAGTGGTAAGGAGAAGTACAATATATGAAAATTTTATGGAAAATAATTTGGTCTAAATTGATCATTTATTGACCAGAATAGCTTCACATTGACTTTAGAATAACAATGCAATTGACATTATTGTAAATTGGATACTAACATATGTGTACTTTTACTATTATCAACATCCCTTCTATATTTTACTCTTTTTAATACCACAGTGCACAGACTTCTATTATATGTTAGTTTATGTAGTAGAAATAGTTGTAACATGAAGCTATCACATTTGCAAAATTATTAAGTATTACAATAGAAATTCATACTGAAAATATGATAAGAATAGAGAGTGTACATTTTTGACACTTGCCATAGATCCAGACATTTTATTATGTTTCTGTATTTAATTTATCAAAGATATTAATATTTAGTAAGAAAATATACTATATATATATATATATATATATATATATGTTTAAGTACCTTTAGTTCATTTAAAATCATTCTATTATTTGTTGACATCAGTCTTAGTAATATGTTTTTGGATACGTCCTCTAGAAAAAGGTAACAAAGGCAAAAAGAACAAAAAACATGGGACTTTATAAAACTAAAAAGCTTTTGCTCTGCAAAGGAAACCATCAACAAAAGAAATATGCAACCAGCTGAGTGGAAGAAGATATTTGCAAGTGATATATCTGTTAAGGCATTTATATCCAAAATACGAATATATAAAGAATTCATACATCTCAACAACAACAATAAGAATTTAATTAAAAAATGGGCAGAGGGCCTAAATAGACATTTCTCCAAAGAGGATATATAGTTGACCAGTAGACATGTGAAAAGATGCTAGAGATCACTAGTCATCAGAGAAATGCAAATGAAAACCACAATGAAATATCACTTAACACTTGTCAGAACAGCTATCGTCAATAAATCAATAAGCAGTAAGTATTAGTAAGGACGTGGAAAAAAGGCAACCCACATGCATTGTTGGTTGAAAATTGGCACAGTCACTACAGAAAACGGTTTGGCTGGTTCCCCCCAAATTAAAAATAGGGTAGGCCCGGATGGCTCAGCTGGCTGAGTGCTTATTTTGAGCCCCGGGGACTGAGGATCGAATCCTGGCCCCGACCTGTGCAGATCCATATGCTGAACTGATCTGTACTTCCTATGCAAGAGGCCCCAGTTTGGTTATTGACCCCTGGTTCAGCCCCTAGCTCGAAAGAGGCATGCCCCCCATGCAGGAGACCCGCAGTTCGGTTCCCACCCAGCTGTGGAGAATGCTCTGGGCCTTCCCCCTTCTCTCTTGTCTCTCTCTGTTTCTGTCCTCTCTGTCTCTGTCAAAAACAATAAATTAAATCTTTAAAATTTTTTAAAATAAAACTACCATATGACCCAGTAATTCCCCTTCTGGGTATTTATCTGAAGAAAATCTAAACACTAATTTGAAATGATATATATGAGGGCTGTCCAGAAAAGATCCAGCAATAAATGCCTCTATTTTTCATAATATATGCTGGATACTTTCCAGACAGACCTCATATACCCCTAATTTAACTGCAGCATTATTTACAATAGTTAAAATATAGAAGGAACTTAAGTGTCTCTCAATAGACAATTGTATACAGAAGATGTGGTACATATATACAGTGGAATATTAGCCATAAAAAACAAACAAGTAAATTATGCCATTTGTTGTCACAGCTAGGCCTGGAGGTATAACCTGCTAAGTGAAATAAGTCAGAAAGAGAAAGAAAAATACCGTATGATTTCATTCTTATGTAGAATCTTTAAAAAACAAATACAAAATCAATAAACAAATTAAATGGAAACAAAGTCCTAAATACAGAGAACAAATTAATGGTTACCAGGACAGGTTAGAGATGGCTGACGATGATGAAAGAGATTAAGAAGTACAAATTTCCAGTTACAAAAATAATCATGGGGATGTAAAGTATAGCGTGGAGAATATAGTCAATAATATTTTAATAAGTAGGTATGGTGTCAGACAGGTGCTAGGCTTATTGGGGTGATCACTTCGTAAGTTATATAAATGTCTAATTATCATGTTGAATACCAGAAACTAATATAAAATAGCATGTCAACTGTAATTGGAAAATAAATTAGTTTATAAATAAATATAATTAGCCTATTATTTTTATTGTTAGATTTCAGAAGAAGTTTTATTCAAACTAACTTCTATAATAATGAAAAACCCCAGGTACCTATTAAGTAAGAAATACTTTCTACCTTGAATTGCTTCTATTATATGTCATTAGTGCATCTTCTCCTGAAAAAATTTTTATTTGCTTTTAAACCAGCTAATATTTCATATCCACGTTAATTCTAATTAGAATTTTAGTAAAATAGAGGGCAGCAACATGTCATTGACATATACTAATGGGAGAAATCTGCCTGAATTAGATTTAGTATCAGTTAACAGGCTGATTTTCTACACTTTTAAAATGACTGTCTAGAAAACCAATTCCTAGGAGAAGCATTTCCTGCCCTTAAGTCATACTGTGTATAATATATAAACTGTAATTTACAGTGTCTACTAACAGATAATAATGTTCTTATGAAAAACTTAAAATGATTTTTCACTTTTCGCCCTCCATGCCCCCTTTACATGGCCCTTCATCATTTTTTTTGTTTTTAATTTAAATACTGGGATATGAATATCATGATGTTGTATTTTCAGAGTAACTTATTATTTCATTCCTTGCTTGTTATCAGTTTTGAAATAATCCCAATAATTTGACCACATGCTACAGGAAAAGTTTTGAAGTCACTAGCTGGAAGTTTACATGAAGTCGGAACTGGTAAGGTATGTGTGATTGAGTGCCAATAAGACAGCTTTGCACAGTCATATATTGTCTCTATTTGGTATATTGTTTCATTTAGGTTTGTGCCGGCATCATACTCTGTGAATGTCCAGAAGGTGGAAACTATAAATTATATGCTTTAAAAAAAAAATCCCACTGTTTCTAGCACAGTTTTAGGTGACATATTAAGTATTCAATCCTCCACTTTCTGCTCTTGATAACTGATTTCTCTATAACAAATCCTTCTAATACTTCTCCAAAACATATAAACATATGCAAACATAGATCTTATAAAAGAAAAGTGAGACATAGTATATGCCTTTACACATATATATGTACATATACATATAACTTTATGCTGTTTTTAATCTTAGATATTTGATTTACTCTTTTGCATAGCTGTGTGTGTGGGTGTATATATATCTATTTATATATTAAAGGACTAATTTTATTTTATAAAGTAAATAGCAATTTTCTATAAATTACTTATCTCTTTATAAAAATTATGCATGTATATGTTATGAAAATTCAAGTGCCAAAATATTGTATTCAGTGATAGAGAACTTTCTTTCTCACATAAATCCATTTATAAAATAATCCAGTATTTATTGAAAGTCTACCCCTTTTAACTAAATTATGTTGTATTTTATATGACAGTTTAGACCTGAATTCTCTAATCATTTAAAAGTCTTTTCTATACCTATGCCAATAATATATTTCTTAGCTATATAATATAAACACATTTTTATAGTATGTGCTTAGAGAAAATGTACACAATTTGCCAAGTTCCTCAAGAAAATGATGCCATACCATTTATGATCTTTTTGTGTCTGTCAAGAAAGATCAACATTTTAATTTTTTTTATTTTCATTTTTTATCTAGGATTTGTGGCTTTCTTTTGAGACATTCTTAATTATTTCATAGTTTGGCTAGATCACGTGGGTCTTTTAATTTGAAGCATTTGTCATTCATTTTCAAAGATTTTGTAATTTTGTAATTTTTTCCATTCTCCCAGTCAAGCTAAGATTTTATTTAGATGAGAGACTATCCCTTATTTTTTTAGTATAATTTTTTGGTTATATTTTAAACCATCAACTTCTAATTCTTTTTCATTGAATTTTTGCCAGAAAATATAAAAGGTGTGGTTTCTGTGCTTTAGGATGTTTTGAAATAACCTTGTGGTCTGAGATGTGATCAGTTCTCATAAATATTTTATGAAATATTTAAAAATGTGTATTTTCTGTTAATTTTTTTGTGTATTCTTATTCTGTTCATTTATGAGATTTGTGTTAAGGTTTAGTATTAAACATGATTGATCATTTATTGGTTTCTCCTTTCAATTCTATTAGTGCCTACTATCTAAATTTTGAGGATACACTCTTAAGTGCATAAAAGTGTTCTACTGCTATAGCTTCTTGCAATTGTACCTTTGATTCTATGAAATTTTGTCCTTCTCTTTACCTTTATTTTCAATCTTTAGGCCACTTTATTGCATTTATTTCCACAGAAGAGTAGTGGAAACCAGAATATTTAAAAATCATAGCATGATTATATGGTAATATATGATTAATGGTAATATATTCACATATATTACCATTGCAATATGTTGGAGTTAGCAATGACATATTGTTTTCTATCATTTATTAGCTCTTCTTTACTGTTTTTCTTTTCTCTAAAAATTTGGTTGTTTGAGAATTTTGATATAACATTTTTTTTTCTTTAATGATATAAGATTTGTACAAATAATTTCTGTATTTCTTAGAGTTACCATAAAATTACTAAATATAATTTTCATGAACATTCGAGGTTAATCAGTATCTATACACAATTTCCAAAGAAAACAAGAGGCTCCCCTTTTCCTGCAACCTGCTTCCTACTACTCCCTAATTTGTACCACGCACTCACATTGAGATTACCTATAACTTTTGTTAAATTTTAAAATATTATGTCATCACTATTGCTTTAGAAAATAACTATCATTTCCTACTTTTATTGCTTCCCACTGTTTTATTTGTGGAGTTGTATGATTTATAATGAAAAAACTTAAATGTGCATAAACAGCATTTTCTTATAATTAGATTTATTTTTCATCTCAAGGCACCAATTCTAAACAACATAGGAAACAAATTAATCCTTTCCAGTCAAACTTGGTAAAATAAGATTTTGGAAATGTTTCTACATTTTTCTTTTTTCCTTTTATTTATTTTTCATTTATTTTTATTTTTTTATTGTTAAATTTGTTGGAGTTACATTGATTGGTAACAATTAGATAGTTTCCAGGTGTACAAATCTATATTACATCACCTATGTATTGTATTATGTGCTCACCACCCAGAATCAGCTCTCCTTCCATAATCATATCCAGTGCCCACTCCCAACTTCCCCCACTCCCACTCTTCTGAAAGATATTAATAACTGTGGCTAAAAGAATAGTTGAATGTTAGTGGAGGCAGAACTGAGCGTGATACAGCCACATTCAAAGTTGAACAAAGCAAGAAACTGATTCTTTCCTTGAGCCCCTGAGGGAACAGGACCTTGCTAGCTCCTTGACTTTGAACTTTTAGCCTCCAGAACTGTGAGAGAATAAATTTCTGTTATTTTAAACCACAGTCTGTAGTCATTTGTTATAGCAGCCACAGGAAACAAATCTAGATCCTTTATATTTGTTTGCCTATCTAAATTAACATTCTATTGCATCCCGTGTTTTGAATGTGAATTATCTTCTTATAGACTAAAGACAGGGCAGGGAGGAGATACTTGACTCAGGCTGTGTTAATCATACCTTTCTCCCCTCAACTATGTATCCCAGTTGATAAGTCGGCCTGCAAACCTTCCTATAGCTGAGGCAAGTAGAATGCTTCTCTGGGCTTCACTTCCCCCCACCTTAATTTAGAACTTCCATTGTCATTCTCTCCTAGTGGCAAATGTGGCAGATGTGAGTCTGAGAATTTCTGGTGATCATATTTTCAGAAATCATGGATGAAGCCATGTAGATGGAATGCAATAGTGGATAGCTACAATTACCAAATCAAAGATGTACCAGATTCTTCTGTTAATCATCTTCCATTGATCTTTGCATCTCTCCAACTTAGTTATATGCCAAATATATTGTGGGTAATTAATACATGTTTGCTTCAAAATTATATGTTAAAAAAAATTTTTTTTCCCAGTATACACACTGTCTTCCCCTAATTATTGAAGAGCCTTTCAAAAGATCTCAAAATTCTAATAGTAATCACAGATATTTAGGAAACTCCGAAGTGTGGGATGTGAATTTCTTTTATGTGAACACTAATCTTATCAGCTTTAATTGGGCAATGCAGGAGTCACTATTCTAAAGTTTGAAATTGGAATATTATAGACTTTGACAAAAATATCATGATTTTTAATATCATTTTCCTAAAATTCTCAAGTAAGTATTTCTGGGGAGCAGGGAATAAATTAAAAGGAACAAAAGATATCAAGCTTAGCAACAAAGGAGATTTGTTTTTAATCTTAGAACCTCCAGTGTTTAGTTAGTTTGTTTGTTTTTTAACATTTATTTATTTATTTATTTTTGACGAGAGAGAGAGAGAGAGAGAGAGAGAGAGAGAGAGAGAGAGAGAGAGAGAGAGAGAGAGAGAGAGAGAGAGAGAGAACTGAACTGGGGGAGCTCCCAGTTCAGCATATGGTTCCGCACAGGCCGGGACCAGGATTCAATCCTTGGTCCCCGGTGCTGCAAAGTGAGTGCTTAACCCACTGCGCCATCCCAGCTTCCCCTAGTTTGTTTGTTTTTTATTTCTCATACTTAAATATTTACATCTACCCTTTTGATATATTAAATTGTATTTTACAGAAAATAAAAATTAGTCATAGTTTTTGTTAAGTAAAAAATTTAGATGAAAATGAAATATGTATTCTGAACTAAAATAATCTGCAGATATTTTTGTTTTATAAATATGGACATTATTAACAAAACACATAATGAGTTAAATTCAAAATTACATAGACAACCAGACATTCCCTACAGATCTTAAATGACTCTGGGATTATCTGGATTTGATAGACATTTGTTCTAATAGGATTCAGAGTTTGACAGTGATATATCCCTTCATCTGGTCAATCCTTGTTATTAATATACCACTGAGAGAAGTACAACAGAGATGGATTTGATTACCAAGGCCTTGGCATGTGTTATTTTAATTTACATTTTTTATCATGAAAAAAATGCTATGTGAATGCAAAAAGAAAGTGCTGTACCAAATAAATTATATTAAGGTAAATGGCTAAATCATATTAAAATTGAAAGATGGTGATTTTATACTGCCTGGAGACTTATTTCTGAGATCTGTGTTTTTCCCAAGTAATTCATGATTAATCAAGAGCAGGTTGTTTTATAGATTTGCTAAATTATATTTTGGACTTAGGAAATTGTTTTCTGTCCTCCAATAAGATTTAACTTTGTAGTGAGAATTCTTTTGTTCTAGTTGAGACTATTGATTTTAGTGCATTGGTGGTTGGGATTAACTCTCAGTCTGGCTGTCAGGAATGGCTACCGGTATGCCCACAGTATATAAACTGTTGTGTGAATGTTGACCCCTCAGGGGACATTCAGCACAGTGGGCTCTTGTTCCTGTTGGGACTACTCTTTGGGTATGCCACTGGTGGGGCTAACCATTAGCGCTCTGGAGTAATTTGAAGCTGGTCTCTGGGTAAGTATATTGTTTCTGGTGTCTCTTTGGAGGAGCTCCCATGCATCCTGATATTAGCCTTGCTTGTGACTACTCTGGGGCTACCTGGTAAAAGCCACAAAACTCTATGTGGTTGATCGTTGTCTGTGCTAGACCTAGAGTTGTATGTGGGTGGCTTTATTATAAACCAAGGTAGGTTGTCACTGGTATTGGGCCTGGGGCAGCTGAGCTAAAAAGCCCAGGGCCCCCTAGGTCTGTTGTCACCTGCTAGCTGCCCATAAGGCTAAGTGGCTGAAAGAGCCTCCTTAAGTGTGCAGGCCAGACTGGTTGACCCCATGTTGAGAGTGCTCTTGGCAATGCAACACTAGATGGTCAGGGCAAGGTCTCAGAGAGTCATGAGGTATGGCCAGCAGTTCTTGCAAAGTTAGTGCAAATTCAGTCTTGTGCCATTGCAGCGCCTCTGACCTTCTTGAGATGCCCTGAGGACACTGTGGCCAGCCTCCACTCAACTCAGGCCTGCAGATTTCTGAGAGCTAACCAAGAGCATCTGTAGCACATACTGTGGCTTACTTCTTGCCACCAAACATTTCCCAGGATTCCATGGGTCTTCTGCTGCTATAAAAGCCTTCTACAGCTTGTAAGGTAGGCCAAACACACAGAGCCAAAAGTGCCCCCACAGGTGCAGCATTGGATTTAATCAGACCATTTGAATCAGTCTCAGATTTGGCCCTTGGGGGGAAGGCTCAAAACAGAAAAGATGGTGTCCTCTATTGGCTACAGGTGAGGTGGGCTCCAGAAAAGGACAAAGGTGACTGTCCCTCCAGTCCTTGCCCCAAAGCAACACAACTCAGTCTTTCCCCATATGTCTCTGGCTCATTTAGAGTTGCAACCTTTCCACCCAAGCCTGGGTAAATGAATTTGTGTGCAAGCCCTTTAAGAGGACCACAGGGTTTCCAGCCACCGTCTGTCTCACTGGGGCCTCAAAGCTTTTCACTGCCAGATATCGTGGGGACTCCTCTTCTATGCATAGTATTCCTGGACTGGGGAGTCTGTGTGAGAATGAGACCCTACCCTCTTCAGAGAGGACCTTCACTACCAAGGTGTTCCTCCTGGTGCTCAGCCACTATCTGTGGGTTTGGAGTCAGTCTGTTCTATGTCTCTGCCTCTCCTACCAGTCTCAATGTGGCCTCTTCTTTATATCCCGAATTACAGGGTTTCTGTTTGTTACTTGAGGTTGCTTGTTCTATAATTTTAGTTGCAATTATAATGTGATTCTGGGCATAATGATTGCTTATTCTGCCATCTTGGACCTTCCACAGTTTCTACCTTTTTGACTGATACTGTTTGATATTGTAATTTACTTTATGTTTTAATCAACCTTTTGTTTTGAAGCAGCATTTTCTTGCTTTGAATGTGCTAATGGTAAAATCTTTTTTCTCTGAGTGTGTAGAAATTTTGTGAAAATTATTTCTACAGTATGTTTAGTTATGCATTTGTTTCTTTCAATGTATGTGATAGTATCTCAGGAAAATTTGCTGTCATGTCAATGTCTGCTGTTGAGTTTAAATTCTTCCACTGCTTGTGAAAAAGTAACAAATCTCCTAAGTAAGATAAATGTTGCTTGTTGAGTCACCATTAAAGATGACCACTCTGGGGAAGCTGGGATGGCTCAGCGGGTTAAGCACTGGCTTTGCAGCCCTGGGGCCTGAGAATCAAATCCCTGTCCCGGCCCATGCAGACCCATATGCTGAACTGGCATGTGCCCCCAATTTAGTTCTTGCTGGGGCCTATTGGGAGGCTCCCAGCCTGGTTCCTGCCCTGTGCAGCCCCGCACCTACCTGTGGAGTGAAACTATATGGAAAACTAATGCTGTCAACTATGGAGACTGATCTGGGTCCTTATCCTTCTCTCTGTCTCTCTCTCTGTGTCAAAAATAAATAAATAAGTAAAAATCTTTAAAAAAAAGAAAAAAAAAAGAGGTCTATAGAGCCCTGTTCCAATCTGGTTGGTGTACTTATCAGAAGAGAAAATTTGAACACATGAAGAGACAACAACCATGTGAATATAAGCACATATGTGGGGACCATGTTAAGGCACAGAGAGTACACCATCTACTAGCCAATGAGAAAGGCCTCAGAAGAAAAAAAAAAAAGAAAGAAAAAAGATGAACACTCTTCTGTCAGTTCCACTAAGCACTTGATATTTGTTTTTGTGGATGTTTAACCTAAAGCATAGGTGTTTTGCTCTGATAAATAAAAAATAATAGTTAAAAAAAATGCTTTTATACTTAAAGGTTTTCCTTTAGTAAATAAGTATAGTTTGAGAGTTTTATAGGACTCATATGCATATTAACTGCAAATACATTGTTCTAATTACATGAGCCTTGTATTTAAAAAATTCTCATTTCAAGCATATTTTAAAAATTGTAAGTATTGATAAATGGTGTGTAGATTAAATAATAAAAGTTTCAAAATTCACATCTGGGATTTTATTCTGAGACAGAATCTCTGAATATCACTCTGTGAATTTTTTCTAGTTCCAATGAACGAGATGATAATCCAGATGTGACACTAGCATACATTTAGCAGGACAGAAGAAATATAAATCAATTATGTTATTTTGAGTTAACCAACTATGACAGAACAAAACATTTGTACTGTTAGTTTCTCTAGTAAATATGTTTTTAGAACTAATGGTAGATATTAAGTCATTATAATTTTTTTTTCTCTTTTAGGCTTTGTAAACTGTCCCTTCTCAACTAAAAGAACAACATATTAAATGGCATCTCATCTATTTCTGATTTGGTAGCTACTTTGCTGATATTGCTAAATTACAAAGTTTTACTTAAAATTGCTCTTAGTAAGTTAATCATCATTTCTGGTTCCTGGCAAAACCAATTGAAGTTGATAGAAGATTTGTTGATGAAATCATTAATGCAAATTGCATACTAAGGGATTTTCAATAAGGTCATTCATATATAAACTATATCTTTAATGTCTAAAACAGTTATGCTTCATTAAAATTGTCTTATGTACCTTACAATTTGGAAATCTCTCAGATGTATTTGATAAAATGTTATTATGATTGGATTCTATTCAGTAAATTTATTCTAAGTTAAGCCAAATATAATGTTTGGTAAAAATAAAGAAGTAATCATCAGATGACAGGTTTACTGTGTGTGTAAAATTTAAAAAGTTTACCCCCCTATAGCGGCTTTCACATCTCAAATTGTGTGCCTAGAACCACACAGATGACTATCCAGGGTTGCCTGACTCTTAAAGAGACTCAGAGAGCTTGGCTGGTCTACAAATCTTCAAACTTGGACTTAGAGCATCATTGTTGATCATTACATTATCTCAGGCTTTAGTCAAATATTCTTCTTATCAAATATCCTTGAAGAAAACACTAAATCACTAGAGAGTAACAATAATATTTTTTGCATGCCTTCTATCTGCCTTCCAAGATAATATTTTAACAACAAAAAAATTTTAACCATTTTTGAGTTTACAGTAAATTAATGTAATATTTTCATAAAGTAATCTGTGGCAATATAAAAATGTCACACTGTTACACTAGCTGTTGTTTCTGAATAGTCTTCTTAAACAATAAACAGAGGGAAAGCTGGGATGGCTCAGTGGGTTAAGCGCTCACTTTGAAGCCCTGGGGACCGAGGATCAAATCCCGGTCCCGGCCCATGTGCACCCACATGCTGAACTGGGGTGTGCTCCCAGTTCATTTCTTGCTGGGACTTAGTTGGGAGGTTCCTGGCCCTGTTCTTGCCCTGTGCAGCACTGTGCCCACTTGTGGAGTGAAACTATATGGAAAACTAATGTCAACTATGGAGATTGCTCTGGGCCCTCTCCCTTCTCTCTGTCTCTCTCTGTCAAAAAGCAATAAAATAAATCTATAAAGTAAAAAAAAAATCAACAGAATAAAACAGCAATATACATGAAACTATTCATATTAGTGTTATCTATAAATTCAAATATTTATTTAAACTTATTTATTATATAGTAACTTAGCTTACTAGGTAATGGTATATTATTATTATTATTATTATTATTATTATTATTATTGTTATCCATCCATTTCAAAGTGATGAAAACTGTTTAGGAAAATGAACAACAGTACAATTTTAAGTAGAGCAAAGCAGAATGAAAATTATATTAATTTATTCTTTTATTTTCATGAGTATTTATTACAGGTGTAATATGTGGCTAGTCATTGGAAAAAAGCAATGGGCAAAATGTAGAATTGTTTTTTGCATTATGGAGCTTTTAGGCTATGGGAATGCTTATAGAAAGAAATCACACACAGAGTTAATTAATCACAACATTAAGTAATACTGGCAAGAGTGATAGGGTGTTTAGTAGTATATCAGTATGGACTAACTGAGCTTAGGATACTGTCAGGGCTTATAGGAAGAGTCTTAGAATTGAGAATGAATAAGAATTTGCCATATGAAGAAGTAATAAGTGTTCCAGATACCAGATAGACACAAAATCATGGGCAAAGGCTCTGTAACAGTAATAATTGCATAAATTGTGAGGGCAGGAAGAAGATCAGGTGACAAAAGTATATGCATTATGATTTCATCCATCTCAAAAATAAGGAGTTGAAAGTCAAGGAATTAAAAAATGAAATTGGAAAAAATTCTGATGGTAGAATTTTGGCAAATCTCTCTTTTCAAAAGAGGAAACTAAAACACATTGATGCTACTTTGATTCTTCAATTATATCTATATTTGATTGAGAAAACCCAGTCTTCTAACATATATTACTAAATTTTGAAGTTTACTAAGCCCATTTTTAAGCTTTAAGAAAAATTACAACAAATAAGACTTTCTACAACATAATCCTTAAACTTTATAATCTATTTTTTTAGTTATATATATATGTATGTGTGTGTATATATATATAATATTTATAACAAAAAGTATGTTTATAGAAGAGTTAAAAACTCAAAAGTCACCATGAAATCAAAACTTTGTTTATAGAATATGGAACACACTTGAGGATAATGTTCATGATTATATTGGTCTACTATGAATTTGAGATATGTAGGTCTTGTGCAATAAAACTATTTTTATTTTTTTTAGTTTATATCCTCTTTAAAGTTTAAGGATGCTAAAAGATAACTTATTTTTCAAGTTATTGAAATGCATTATTTTATTTTTAATATTAGCAGTACAACACTTTGCTTTAAGAAACAGTAATTTATTCTATAAGTTTGATAAAATATCATAGTAACTGTTATATTTAATCCATAGAAAGCTTATGGCATGTTAAGAATACTAATTTTCTCTCTCTATAAAAAGCAGTAATGTTGCTACATTGCACAAAAAACTTTATTACACAGCTATAAAAATATAAATGTCTCACTAAACTAGCCTGTATGTGAATGGCATTAGGACAGAAGAAAATGAGAACAAACATTTTTAAAGAGTCTATCAAACAGTTGTTAGGATTCTGTAATCATATAAAAAAGGTTGCTGTTTGTTCCTTTATGAGTGAAGTCAAACTTCACTCTATATATTTGTAAATATACATCTGTATGTGTAACATAAAACTATGGAACAGGAATGTGGTTCTTTACATTTAAAGTTATATAAAGTCAAAATTAATTTTTAGATTTTTCAGAGGTAAGACAAATATATGGGAGATGTCTAATAGTGTACAATTTAATTCTTTAAAAACAACAGATTTTAGAAAAGTCCTAAGACAAAAGAACTAAAGATTACTCTTTCCTGTATATATGTGTATGTGGTTAATTCCCTTTAAGATTAGTGGGAATTATGTGTACACATTAAGGAAAGACTATCGCTTCAGCTTCAATTTTAAACATTTTCTTAAAGCACTTTTTGAAAGCTTAACTACAGTAGCTACATGTTTTTTAACCACGCTTATGTGCAAACACTTCCAAGGGGACTGCACTTAATTTAAAAACCTAAAATCACAGAAGTATGTTACATTAACCAAATTCAATAAAACACAACCACAAATGGAATGCAAAATATCCTTCCAATCTCTCTCTAACCACTTCTGAATAGGAAAGCAAACCATCTGGGGCTGAAAGTGCAATACCAGTCATTCTAGTAATGCAATTATTTGGAAAATATACCTATTGAAAAATGGCATCAAAACAAAATACCAAATGTATATACACAAGTATATACTTTAGAAGTGTGTGTATGTGGGTGTGTGTTGTACCAGGGGTCACAAAAATATATTCACATTTTTTTTTTTTTTTTATCTTTTCACATTTATAGAGAGAAATTATCTTTTTGTCTTCAGTGCATAGTTATTTCTATTTTACTTTTTGACAGATAGAGAGAGAGACAGAGACAGAGACAGGTAGAGAACCAAACTGTGGGAACTCCCCAGTTCAGCACGTGGGTCCTGCCTGGGCCGGAGCCGGGATTCGATCCTCGGTCCTCATGGCCTCAAAGCGAGCGCTCAACCCGCTGAGCCG
>PVKE010031707.1:0-18891 GCA_004027555.1 Craseonycteris thonglongyai
TCTTAAACCAACCAGTCAATGAGGAATCACCAAATCAGCACTAGTTAGGAAATCTACCGAATATTCCCATACCATACCCTAGAGTTTGTGTTCCGGAGCGCCGGCATGTTTATCCCCACCCTCGACCGCGCGGTATACGTGCTGGGACATTCAGGGGAAGAAGAAAAATAAGCAGTAATGGGGAAAAACCAGGTAAAGTAAAGATATGTAAACGTTAGTTGTGGGAAAATAAATGTTAAGATTGAATCACCATTAATGGAGGCTTCAAAATTAGATACTAGCGAATGATGATTGGTGAGGGCGTTGCAGTGAACCCTTTCCCCAAAACCCTCTTCTCCCAATCATTACAAATTCAGAACAATCTACGGTATATGTAATGTTACTGCAACTTCCCCAAACATGTAAATGTAAAGTTCGTGGAAGAGAGACCACACCCTGAGTTGAAGCAAGCAGGTTTATTTTTTTTTTTCATTCTTTTTAAAGATTTATTTTTTATTGTTTTTGACAGAGAGAGATACAGAGACAGACAGAAGGGAAAGGGCCCAGAGCAGTCTCCATAGTTGCATATCATTGGTTTTTCTACATAGTTTCATTCCACAGGTGGGCGCGAACTGGGCCAGGGTCTAGCCCAGGTGAGAACTGAACTGGGGGCACTCCCCAGTTCAGCATATGGGTCTGCATGGACCGGAGCCGGGATTTTGTCCTCGGTCCCCAGGGCTGCAAAGTTAGCGCCTAACCCACTGAGTCATCCTGGCTTCCCCCAGATTCATTCTTTTGCATGTAGTTTTCCAGTTTTCCCAGCATCATTTAATGAAGAGCCTTTCTTTTCTCCATTGTCTATTTTTTGCTTCTTTGCCAAAGATTATCTGTCCATATATTTGTGGGTTTCTGGGTTTTTTATTCTCTTCCACTGTATGTCTGTTTTTCTGCAAGTAGCAAGCTGTTTTGATTATTGACGCTGTATAGTATAGACTGAAATCTGGGAGCATGTGCCTCCAACCTTGTTTTTTGGAGGATTCCTGTGGCAATTCGGGGTCTTTTGTGATTCCATATGAATTTGATAATTTTTTTCTCAATTTCTCTAAAGAATATCTGTGAGATTTTGATGGGAATTGCATTAAATCTGTATATTGCTTTGTGTAATATGGCCATTTTAGCTATGTTTATTTTTCCAATCCATGAACAGAAAATGTCTTTCCATTTCTTTGTATCTTCTTCGATTTCTTTTAATAGTGTCTTATAGTTTTCCATGTGTAAGTCCATCACGTTCTTTCTTACATTTATTCCCAAGTATTCTATTCTTTTTGTTTTGATTGCAAACGGTATCGTTTTTCTCACTTCTTTTTCTGAAGTTTCATTGTTTGCATATAAAAATGCTGTATATTTTTGTACATTGATTTTGTATCCTGCAACTTTAGTATATTCATTTATTATTTGTAATACTTTTCCGGTGGAGTCTAGGGTTTTCTATATAAAGGATCATGTCATTTGCAAAAAGTGACAGTTTAACTTCTTCATTCCCAATTTGGATGCCTTTTATTTCTTTTTCCTGCCTGATCGCTCTGGCTAGAACTTCCAGCACTACATTGAATAGCATTGTTGACAGGAGACATCCCTGTCTGATTCCTGATTTTAGAAAAAAAGGTTTTAGTTTTTTCCCCAATTAGTATGCCATTCAAGGAGGCTTTGTCATATATGTCCTATATTATGTTGAGGTACTTTCCTTCTATACCCAGTTTGTTAAGTGTTTTGAGCATAAATGGATGTTATATCTTGTTGAATGCTTTTTCTGCATTGATTGATATAGTCATATGGTTTTTAACTTTTATTTTATGTGGTGTATCACATTGATTGATTTGTGTATGTTGAACTGTCCTTGTGCCCCTGGGATGATTCCCACTTGATCATGATGTATAATCTTTTTAATGTATTGTTGTATCCTATTTCCTGGTAATTTGTTTAGGATTTTTGCATTGTTGTTCATGAGAGGTATTGATCAACAGTTTTCTTTTTTGTGATGTCCTTGCCAGGCTTTGGTATTAGGGTAATGTTGGCCTCGTAAAATGAGTTGGGAAGTATTATTATCAGTAAATTCTAAGTATGTCTGTTACCTATTCGTGGCTTAAAACAGGAATGGTTAAAAAGCCAAAACTTGGTGTGAATTAGAACCTATCACCGAGTACTTGTCCACACATGTCCACAGCAACGGGTACGCCCACACTGCAAGATAGTAAAAAGATTGGTGCCTCGCATACTACACAGAAGAAAAGGAAATACTCTGAAGTGCATATTAAATATGGGTTTTCATTTGTAAGGGATGATGACTGTCCTACGTCTTTGTGTGTTGTGTGTGGAGAAATACTGTCTAATGGTTGCTTGAAACTCTCTCTACACATGTGATGCTTAGAAATTAAACATCTTATGTATTAAAGAAATACATTATTTTCAGTGCTTACAAAAGTATCCACTGTTACTTCATAATGATGTCAGGAAAGAAAGACAATGTGAATGCATTTCTGGCTTCATACCGTATTGCTTACCACATAGCTAAATGTGATAAAAAAACACGCAATAGCTGAAGATTTAATTTCTCCTTGTATTAATGATACCGTTTTTTAATGTTTGGGAAAGAACATTTCCACAGAACTATCTTATTTTGAAACAATATAATGTCTCATTGAATTCAGGACAGGTCTAACGATGTTGAAGCTGTAGCAGTATTAGATAGAATTATAAAAAGTAAATTCTTTTTCATCCACGACAGTGAAAGTGTAGATGTCGCCGATTTATCTATTTTGATTATCAGCACAAGGTACTTGGTTGGAAATGTAATTGAAGAAAACCTGCTGCTTTGTTACCCTAACATTGACAGTGCTTACCACAGGCGAAAATACTTAAAAAAAAAAAAAGAGATTTATTGTTTTGACAAAGAGACAAGACAGACAGACAGATAGATAGAAGAGGGAGGTTTCAGACCAGTCTCCATAGTTGTATGGCATTAATTTTTGACATTATTTCATTGCACACACGTGGGTGTGGGGCTGGGCAGGGTGGGACCCTGGCCCAGGGCCTCCCACATGGAAAGTAAGCCTGGGTGAAAGCCAAACTGGGGGCCTTCCACATGGGAAGCACAGCCTATTTCAGCATATGGGTCCATACGGGCTAGAGTCAGGACTCGATCCTTGGACCCCAGGGGCTGCCAGGCCAGTGATAAACCCTCTGCACGATCCCAGCATTCCCGAAAACAAGTTTTTAAATAATTTTTTAAAGGTTTACTTTATTGTTTGAGAGAAGGTGAGAGCGAAAGAGAGAGAAAGAGAAGGGGCGAGGGCCCAGAGCAGTCTCCATAGTTGTACATCATTAATTGTGACATAGTTATATTCCACACAGGTGGATGTGGGGCCACACTGGCAGGAACCGAAGTAGGGACCTCCTGCTTGGGAAGCAAGAATCTTCACCACCATCTAGCAGCTGTGTCACAGTTTGGTTAATTAGTTTGCATGACTGGGATCGGGATCCATTCCAACCACCCTACAGTTGCAAAGCAAACACTCAACCTGTTAAGCTAAATCTGCATGCCTGGGAAGATATTTTTAATGCAATCAATGGTTATTTAATTGAAAAGGACAGTAGTTGGTCAAATTGTTGCGGCGTATGCACGGAAAAAGGGAAGCCTACGTCAGGTTGTTTTATGGGCTTGCATGACCAAATTAAAGAAGTAGCTCCCCATGTACCATGCAGTCAATGCTGCATTCACAGCCAAAGTTTTCATCCAAACCTCCACTGAGGTTGTAAAAGTTGTAAATTAATTATGGAAACAAAATCATGAAACTCCAGGTAGTTTAAAGTACTTTGTGAAGAAATGAGCAGCATGCAGAGCACATTACTTTTCCATCTGGAGGTTAGGTGGCTATCTCATGGCAAAGTATTTACATGGATGTTTGAACGTAGACATAAGGTCCAGGTATTTTTTTGAAGACCGTCGTTTCCCTCTTGCTCCAGAGTTTCAGGGCGGTGGTTGGCTTCATTGTCTAGCATATTTATCAGACATTTCTCTAGAAATAAACTCAACTTGGGACTTCAAAACAGGTGAATCACTGTATTTACAGGAACAGTAAAACTGAGTCTATGAATAAAAGTCTGGACTTTTGGAAAGTGTGTATTGAAAGAAATCAGCCTGAAGTTTTTGAAACTGCACAACTGCTCATCTGAGAATGACTTGCACCGATCCCACAACATGAAAGGGAATATTGTAATCACTTGGCGGGTCTTAAAGTGTCCTTTTATAAGTATTTACCTTGTTGTCAGAAAGAAAACAGCTGGATTGGATGGAGATCCCTTCAGTGAAGAATTCTTCAAAGACACTATCAGTCAATGAAAAAGAGCAGTTAATCTACCTTTCAACCAATTCTTCCAATTCTGATTTTAAAACATCTTCTTGGGGAAGATGGAGGGCTCAGCGGGTGAAGCAGTTGCTTTGCAGCCCTGGGGACCAAGGTATGAATCCTGGCCTCGGCCCATGTGGACCCATATGCTCAACTAGGGTGTGCTTCCTGTGCAGGAGGTCCCCAGTTCAGTGCTCACCCACCAGTTCCGCTGCCAGCTCCAGGGTTTGTGCCTCCCATGCAGGAGGCCCCCAGCCCAGTCCCTGCCCTGCACGGCCCCCACACACCTGTGTGGAATGGAACCATATCAAAAACTAATGACATGCAGCTATGGAGACTGCTCTGGGCCCTCCCTTTTCTCTCTGTCTCTCTGTGAATATCAATAAAATAATCTCTAAAAAAATCAATAGGGGAAGGGGGGGATGGCTCACCAAAAGTGCTCGCTGTGCAGCCCCGGGGACTGAGGATCAAATCCTTGCCCCTGCTCTTGCAGACCCACATGCTGAACTGGGGTATGCTTCCCATGTGGGAAACCCCCAATTCAGTTCTCCACCCCACCCCCCCCTGACTCAGCCCCAGGCTTTAGGGGGTGTGTCTCCCATGGGGGAGTCCTCCAGCCCACTTCCCACCCTGTGCTGCCTCCCACCCACCTGTGTGGAACGAAACGATGCCAAAAACTGATTACATGCAACTATGGAGACTGCTCTGGCCCCTCCCCCTTCTCTGTCTGTCTCTGTCTCTCTATCTCTCTGTCTTGGTGTCTGTCAAAAAAAAAACAAAACTCTTAAAAAAAGAAATAAATACATAAAATAAAACATTCTATTGCATTCTGGATAGATGTCAGTGAGTAAGTAGTATGACCAGCTCAGTGACAAGTTACTCAAATACCTCTTGCTATGTACTACTACTTAACTTGTGGAGAGAGCTTTGTTCTTCTTCCCCTTCATAAAAAATGAGTACTGCAATAAGTTTTTGAGTCCATATTTAAGACTGTTCTTTCACATTTGAGCCTGATTTCAAAAATCTAATTACATCAAAGCAAACTCTTATTTCACTAACAAAGTTTCCATTGGCTAGTGATCTACATAGCAATTATAGACTTTTCAGATAACACTAATATTACTAATACTATACCAAATTCTTGTTAAATACTTGGTCATCATTACCAGTGTTTCACTGTGTTATGAATATTGTGATATTTAATCTGTGGTTTGTACTTTCATTTGTTTGTTTTTGAGAGAAGGTGAGAGAGAGAGAAGCGGGAGGGCTCAGAGCAGTTGTACAGCATTAGTTTTTTGACATAAAGGGTGTCCCAAAATTCACACAAGTAATTTTGATAGAAAACACAGGTTTATCATTAAAAATTGTAAATTTTCATTGCTCAACAATGAAAACGCATTGTTCTTTCATGTAGTGCTCCATTTTTAATAACCCTGAACTGTCAGCTGTCACGCTGTCTTCCTTTTGTTGTTGTTAGCAACACTTTACCGCACAAATGATGCAAAATTCAAATCTTGCATGAATTTTGGAACACCCTTTAGTTTCATTCCACAGAGGTGGATGTGGGACCACAAGGGGCAGGAACCAAACGGGGCCTCCCATGTGGGAAGCAGCACCACAGTTCAGCATGTGGGTATAGCAAGGTCTGGGAACAGGATTCGATCCTTGGACTCATGGTTGCAAGGCAAGTGCTCAACCTGTTAAGTTATCCGAGCATCTCCGGTTTGTACTACTAGTGTAATAATTTTTCTTTCCTAACTTGTCAGCTCATTTCCACGATTTTACTTCAGTATACGTACTGAACAAAAGCATCAATATTTAAAAACAGCAGTTTTGAAAACAAGTGTACAGGGGAAGCCGGGATGGCTCAGTGGGTTAAGCGCTCACTTTGCAGCCCTGGGGACCGAGGATCGAATCCCAGCCCCGCCCGTGCAGACCCATATGCTGAACTGGGGAGTGCCCCCAGTTCAGTTCTTCCTGGGGTGAGACCCCCGGCCCAGTTCCTGTCCTCTGCAGCCGCACACCCACCTGTGGAATGAAACTATGTGGAAAAACCGATGATGTGCAACTATGGAGACTGTTCTGGCTTCTCCCCCTTCTCTCTGTCTCTGTATCTCTATCAAAATCAATAAAAAAAGAAAAAAGAAAACAATTGTATAATTTATAGAAATAGGTTTCAAAGGGATAGACAAGTGAAAAAAGTTGGGGAACCACTGCACTAAAGAAAAGTGACCTTGTGGTCTGCTGTTTTACCTAGAATAACTTCATTGTTCTTACTCCCTTTTACTCATAAGTGTTTTGTGCAATGTCTTTCAGTAGAACTCACATTTAGAAGAGCAATTTTATATTGCAGAGTATCATCTCTTTTTACTATAGCTTTAAAATTGAGAAACGCTGATAGTATTCATGATGCTGTCCAACTCTCAAGTGTTCCATGAATGGCAGTTAATATTCTCTGAGCTGTACAGATGACAGAATTGGGGAAAAGAGGTGTTAATTTGTCCAAGTTGACCAGCTCACTGAGAAGCTGAACTTGGATTTGAACGAAGGTATTATTTCCCCAGAGATGATTCTTGCTTGGTCCATTATATTGCCTTAGTTTTCGTCATGCCTGAATCTGATTTGCTACGTAAGGAGGCAAAAGGCAACACCGGTAATGGTGTCAATGTGTGTGTTGTGTGGGAATTGAGTGCCCATGCCATGCTCTCTGCTCTTCTAGCTGTGTAAAGTAGTACCCACCCCAAGGAAAGGGCTCCTGGACTGATTCCACAGTAAGCATCTATGGAGGTGAGCAAATCCTCTGGTCACCCTTTCATGTGTTTTTTCTGTCTTTTTAGATACTACCAGGCACAGCTTTGACTCCCAGGACTCTCCACATCTCAGGGATCTTTACATCTGCAGAAGTAAGAAGAAAATATGACCACATTCCAGGTGCATACGACTTGCCTTTCTTGCTATTGAAATCACACTACTCAGAAGGTCACATGTTTTTTTTTTTCTTGAGCAGTTTCAAGAAGAACACCAGATACTTAAGAACCTGTTTACTTTGCACTTGTTTTTAGTGTTTGTTTTGTCATTTAGTTCTTTGCTTCTAGAAATAAGAATGGAAAAACTAATGGCAATGACCCGTTCTCCAAATTTGTTACATAACTGCTGACACATCAACTTTTTTTATTTTCTCACACCCTTTTCCTAACGTGCACTCATAGCTTTATTAATATTCATGATATTTATCTATTATTACATTGTGCTTTTTCATTTAATATAACAGTTCATTTTTATGCTTATATAATATTGTTAAATTGGTGGAATTTTCTTTTGTTAACTATTTCTATGGACATTAAGTTGGTTTAGGAGTTTTATTGTGTGTTTTTGTTTTTAATGATTTATTTTATTGTTTTTTTGACAGTGACAGAGAAGTGGGCGGGCCCAGAGCAGTCTTTATAGTTGTACGTTATTATTTTTGTACATAGTTTCATTCCACACAGGTAGGCAGGGGCTGTGCAGGGCGGAAACTGGGCTGGTGGCCTCAAGATGGGAAGAACCAGAGGATGAGAACCTAACCTGGGACCTCCTCCATGGAGAGAACACCTCAGTTCAGCATATTGGTCCGCACTGGTCGGGTTCAGGATTCTATTCTCGGTCTCCGAGGCTGCAGTTAGTATTTAACTCCCTGAGCCATCCCAGCTTCTCCTGTGTTTGTTTTTAAGATTTATTTTTATTGTTTTGACAGAGAGAAAGAGAGAGAGAGAGACAGACAGAGATAGGGAAGAGCTCAGAGCAGTCTCCATAGTTGCACGTCATTAATTTTCTTTTAGTTCTTTTTTTTAAGATTTTATTGTTTTTTTGACAGAGAGAGAGAGAGAGAAGAGAAAGGCAGAGAGGAGGATGGCCCAGAGCAGTCTCCATAGTTGTATATCATCAGTTTTGACACAGGTGGTGGGGGACCATGCTAGGTGGGAACCAGGCTGGATCCATCCTTATGGGAGGCATGCCCTAGCTCGGTGGGGGCTGAACTGGGGGCCTCCCACATGGGAAGCACACCCCAGTTTAGCATATGAGTCTGCACTGGCCAGGCCAGGTTTCTCAGGGCAGGAACCTGGTCAAGGCTTGGGGCTGCACAGGGTAAGAACCAGCTGGTAGTCTCCAACCTGCTGGTGTAGCCAAAGTTGGTGCCTTCTACCTGGAAGGTTTGTCCCACTGAGAACCGAAATGGGGGCATACTCCAGTTATGCATATGGGTCCACACAGGCCAGGATTCGATCCTCGGACCCTTGGGCTATAAGACAAGTATTCAACCTGCTGAGGCAACCCGGCTTCCCCAGGTTTTTATTGTTTTAAGCAGTATTACAGTGACTTTTCCTACTTGGAGCCTTTTCCTCCAAGAAATTATTTCTGCAAATCATGCCTATTTTTTCTCCCACTATCCTTGGAGGTCATTATGAAAAAGGTGTATGAGATACATGCCATGTTTCAACTTAATCATTCAAATATGGCAGAGTACAATAGGCTCGAACCGCTGCTTTACTCCAGTATGATTGACATTTTCACATGGGAAGAGATAGATTCTATCTTTTTTATGTCTTGAGTCATATCTATCATGTCTGTCTTACTGATTGACTTTTATTCCTTTATGTGTTAATTAGTTTTTATGTAAGTTATTATGTCACTTTAGATTTGTGTGTTACTTTGTAATAGGCTCTATGTTTTCGGCAGGTTTTGAAACCACAGTAATATCCAGCAGAAGCTAGGGAGAGTTCCTATTAATCCTTATCCCCGACATGCACAGCCTCCCTCATGGTTAACATCCTCCACCATATTGGTACATTTGTTAAAATAAATGAATCTGTATTGACACACCATTATCATCCAGAGTCCATAGTTTACATTAGGGTTCCCTCTTGGTTTTGTACATACTGTTGGTTTGGACAAATTCACAATGAATGACGTGCCCCCACCATTATACTATCACACCCAGTACTTTCACTGCTCTAAAAATCCTCTGTGCTCTGTTTGATAAAGAATCTAGTTTATCCTTCACTTCCCCCAATTCCTGGCAAATACTGATCTTTTTACAGTTTCTGTAATCTTACCTTCCTTAAAATAATTTGCAGGGGATGCCAGGATAGCTCAGAAGTTAAGCAATTGATTGCCTCACAGTTGTGAGGTCCTGTGGTTTGAAACCAGTTCCAACCTATACAAACCCCATGTGCTGAACTGGGGGACAACTGGTGACCTCCAGTGGTGACTACTACAGGGGCTTGAGGGCAAGGGTTTTCACTTCCATGTGGGAGGCCTCTGCTTTGGTTCCTGTCCTACACAGCCTCATACACACCTAGGTAAAATTAAATCATGTCACAACTAATGATGTACAGCCATGGAGACATCTCTGGGTCCTCCCCACTCTTTCTCTGTCTTTTTACCTTTTCTCAAACACTAATATAAATCTTAAGAAAACATTTTTTTTTTAAAGATTTATTTTTATTGTTTAGACAGAGAGAGAGAGAGCTAGAGAGAAGGGGGAGGACCCAGAACAGTCTCCATGGTTGCACATCATCAGTTTTTCCACATAGTTTTCATCCCACAGGTGAGTGCGGGGCTGCACAGGGCAGAAACAGGGCCCGGGGTCTTACCCCGGTGAGAACTGAACTGGGAGCACTCCCCAGTTCAGCATATGGGTCTGCACAGGCTGGGGCCGGGGTTCGATCCTCGGTCCCCGGGGTTCGATCCTCGGTCCCCGGCGTTCGATCCTTGGTCCCCGGGGTTGCAAAGTGAGCGCTTAACCCACTGAGCCATCCCAGCTTCCCTTAAAAAATTTTTGTGCAGTTAGAATCATATATAAGTAGCCTTTCAGACTGACTTTTTAGTGATATGCTTTTGAGGTGCCTCAGGGTCATTTTATGACTTGATAGCTCTTTTTCTTTTGGTACTCTATACTCTAATGTGGGTGTACCACATTTTATCCATTTGCCACCTAAAAGCACATCTTGATCACCTTCAGATATGAATTAAGGTATAACCCTGGTTAAAAACATTCAGTCTTGGTGGATTTGCCAGGCACTTAGATCTCTCTGCATGTACTCCTTATAGCTGCTGAATAAGGAGGTTCTTGATCTCATCTTCCATTTAAATAGGTGAAATGTGAGAAACCAGCTTACGTTCACACAGGAAACCACACAAGGTTTAAAGAATGTTAACCATTCTGTTTGAAAGTGACAAGACATGAAGACGACATCTGCTTAGCACTTTCCCTCTCCCATTGGTGGCTTGTTGTTAAGATTGATATTATTATGTGTTTGGTGTTGTAGGACCTCGTGACGATCAAGGACGTGACTGTGATGTTTACTGAGGAGGAGCTGGGGCTGTTGGACTCCGCCCAGAGGAAGCTGTATCAAGACGTGATGCTAGAGAACTTCTCGAACCTGCTCTCTGTGGGTGAGGACCGGTGCCTTTTGTAACTCAGCGTCAGCCTCCTGGAGTGTCTTTGTATCCTTGGATGTTCAAGGCTTTGGGGCCTTTGCAGTGGTTCCCTGAATGCTTCGATACCACATTTCTATGTGGGAAACAAAGAAATATTTTTGTTTCCATCAACAGGCATGATTATGTTTGGTTAAAGAATAGAAAATGGACAGTATCATTCTCTACCTTATTTATTTCTGATTATCATTAGTTACAAAATACCAATTTAATGAGTCTTGTCAGTTTTTACTGAAATAAAATGACTTAGGTAACATCAGTTTTTTTTCACATTCTTTCAGAAAATTGAGGAGAAAGTATTTTCTGCCTCCTCCTGCATATATATGTATATATACCTGTGTAGATGTATGTGGTATATCTTCAAAAACGACCTTTCTTCAAATGGGTCATGAAAAAAAAGGTTTGGAAAAATCTGCTTCTGATAACTTGAAGAGTATGCAGTGGGAACCTAGTTTCCCAGGAAATTTTACCTAGAATGTGTTGGTTTTAAGCATGTGACTTTGTATGTTCACAGGGCATCAACCATTCAAACACGGCATGGTCCACTTAGTAAGGAGGGAGAAGATTTGTATCATGAAGATGGCGACCCAAATACAAGGGACTTCAGGTGAGGACCAAACAATGATGAGTCCTGGAGGAAACTCTCCCACCTGGTATACTTCTCTCCATGGTATTTTCTATTGACTTGTTCTAAGTTGCCAAACGTCTTCCCTGGATTGTTACAGCCATGATATTACTGGTTATCATGCTCACTCTTTCCATCCTCGGTCTGTTCTTCTAAAGCAGCAAACGCGATTTTTTGGTACTGTAAATCAGGTTGCCATTTCTCTGCTCAAAACTTTTTATGGCTTCTTTTATTTTCCCTGAAGTTAAGGTTCTACTCTCTCATTTTATCCTTCAATGTCAATACTTAAAGAATTGCTAAGATCCTGAAAACAGTTTTCAAACTTTTTAGTCTTTGAGCCTAAAGACTAAAGATGCGTCTAAGGCTAAGAAATGCGTCTTTCATGTAACCAAGAGAAATATTGTACATGTGCATAGATTTATGTGTATGGCTTTGCCAGACAATTGAGAAAATGACCCTATTCCTGATCTGATAGGTTTTATTCTGATGCTTGCATGGTTCTTAAAGTGTTTTATAGCTATAGAAAGCCTGCAGTTTTCTATCTGAAAAGGTGATGAAAACTCCAGTGTGTCTCCAGCCAACGTTTTTGATACTGTTTTTAAAGAGAGAGGAAGAAGCCTCAGAAGAAACCATTACATAAGCCCTCATGTGTTCTTTGAACCCCTAGTGATTCTTACTCATCAGCAGCATCACCCTTTGTGTATTCTCGTGGGATACACACTTGCCTTCATAGGAAAACTGCAGTTTTCTGTCTCTCTTCTATTTCACGTATCTTGACTAAGTTACTATGCGTATCCGTATTAACATAGAAAAATAAGATGCACTACACGTATTATATAGAATTTGCAGGAATGCTTTGGATATAACGATATACTTAAAAAGGTCTTGGTTCCTGGCATTAGAAACAGTTTAGTGAACATCAGATTTTGAGGGACAGTTTATACTCCTCCTACACTTAACACCAAAATTTCTAGCACTTGACATGAGCTGCAAGATTGGATATTCCTGAAATTACCTTATAATTGAATGATGTTCTACAAGGCCTGATGATGGAACTCACTAAATGCTGTTATATTCATGATTAGAGTTTATTAAAGAGAAGATATACCTCAATGAAGAGAAAAGTCAGAAGAAGGAACATTTAGGAAAGAACGGGACACAGCGTCCACTGTCCTGTGTGTGGAGACAAGGAGGTGTTTCTTTACTTTCCAACATGAAGCTGTAAAAGTATATGCAGTGTCTTACCAATCAAGGAAGCTCACCTGAGCCTCTGTGTCCAAAGTAGTAATTGATGCTTCATGACATGGCCAGTGTATGTTAAATTTCATATAGTTATTCTCCGTCTCCTGGTCCATACCGCTTGTTAATTATAAGCCACATCCTTAATCACATTCTTGGTCATTCTGGTGTGGTCAGCCTTATTCCTAAATCATATTGTTACACCAGCCAGGGTGAACCAAGACCCTCAGGAACTCTTTTAAGCATGACATTCCACAGGGTTAGAGCTTATTTCTCAGATGTCCAAGTTAAAGACCACACCCCTTTTTTAATGAGATTAAATTTTTTACTACCTAAGGATATGTAATATAATGCAAATGTACAAGGTATTGGTTATGTTCTTGCTTATCCTTAAGGTATGTGTTGATTCATACTTCATTGTGCATATAATTTATTTGCTGCATGATTTACCTTCTATGATTTTGCACTTTTTATGAAATAGTAACATTATCATCATGTATCATTATCATTTTAGTTGTAAATCTTTTATTGATACCTCACATTGAAGACTTGATGTGGTTCTAAATTGGATTCGTTGATGCTTAGCGGATAGCACCCTACTGGAATACCTGAGTATTTCTTGAGGCATATAAACCAGAGACCATGTTACATACTCAGAGTACATAGCAAATACCCCTGCATTTATTAAAGTCTTATGCTTTCTCCTAAGTGAAATCTTAGAGACACCAAACAAAGACTTCATTGGTTCACATCTCTGCATTTTGTGTTATTGTAGGAGCAAAAATCCACCATGATATGGAGACTGTTCCAGAAGCAGAACCACATGAACTTTCATCCTGGCAAATCTGGCAAAGGATTACAAATAACTTGATCAGTTATCAAGATTCCCCGGGAAAGACTTGTCAGTTCCCCGATCAAGGTGATTCTACCAGCCCTGTTGGGGCAGGACTACCTATCATTAATGCTGGCCAAAAACTGTACCATGGAAATGGGTGTGAAAAATTTTTCAATGCTGTTTCCAGCTTTGATCTTCATCAACAGTTAAACTCCAAAGAGAAGTATCATGCATGTCATGAGTGTGGGAAAAGCTTCCATAGCCCATGTCTCTATATTCATCAGAGAATGCACTTGGGAGAAAAACAGCGTAAGTGTGATAAGGAATTTAGTCAGACCCCACATTTGCAAGCTCATGAGAATGTTCACAGAGTACAGAAACCATTCGCTTGTGTCCATTGTGGGAAAGGCTTCAGTCATATATCAACAGTTAGTCACCATTGTAAATTGCAGTCAGGAGAGAAACCTTATACATGCGAAGAATGTGGGAGATCCTTCATTCATGCTTTCCATTTTTGGAGCCATCAGAGAGTCCACAGTGAGGAGAAACCATTAAGATGTGAGGCATGTGAGAAGAACTCTTGTAAAAAATCACCACTTAATAGTTGTTGCAAGGTCCACATAGGAGAGAAACCATACAAATGTGAAGAATGTAGGAAGTGCTTCCGTTGGACATCACAATGTCTTACCCATAAGCTCATCAATATGAGCCAAAATCCATACACATGTGAGCAGTATGTAACGAGCTTTTCTAGCTCATGTATTCACTACCAACATAGAATCCACACAAACGTGCAACCCTATCATTGTAAAGAATGTGGAAAGAACTTCAAATGTGCCACAAAACTTTTGACCCATCAACGCGTCCACACTGGAGAAAAGCCATTCAAGTGTGAAGAGTGTGGGAAGAGATTTAATTGGAATTCATCCCTTCAATTCTATCAAAGAGTCCACAATGGTGAAAAGCCATTCAATTGTGAAGACTGTGGGAAGAGATTCGGTCAGAATTCAAGTCTTAACACCCATATAAAAATCTACACTGGAGAAATGCCATTCAAATGTGAAGACTGTGTGAAGAGATTTTGTTGGAGTTCACATCTTCAAGCCCATCAGGAAGTTCACACTGGAGAAAAGACATTCAAATATGAAGAGTGTGTGAAGTGTTTTCATTGTAATTTATATCTTCAAGTCCATGAAAAAGTCCACACTGTAAAGGAGCCATTCAGATGTGGAGAGTGTGGGAAAAGATTTCATCAGAATGCATACCTTCAAGCCCACCAGAGAGTCCACACTGGAGAAAAGCCTTTCAAATGTGAAGAGTGTGGAAAGAGATTTAGTCACAATTCAGGTCTTCACGCCCATAGGAAATCCCACACTGGAGAAAAGCCATTCAAATGTGAAGAGTGTGGGAAGAGATTTGGTCGGCGATCACACCTTCAAGACCATCAAAAAGTTCACACTGGAGAAAAGCCTTTCAAATGTGAAGAGTGTGGAAAGAGATTTAGTCACAATTCAAGTCTTCACGCCCATAGGAGATCCCACACTGGAGAAAATCCATTCAAATGTGAAGAGTGTGGGAAGAGATTTGGTCGGCGATCACACCTTCAAGACCATCAAAAAGTTCACACTGGAGAAAAGCCTTTCAAATGTGAAGAGTGTGGAAAGAGATTTAGTCACAATTCAGGTCTTCAAGCCCATAGGAAATCCCACACTGGAGAAAAGCCATTCAAATGTGAAGAGTGTGGGAAGAGATTCAGTCAGCATTCACACCTTTTAGCCCATCAAAAACTTCACACTGGAGAAAAGCCATTCAAATGTGAAGAGTGTGGGAAGACATTTAGTCAGTATTCAGGTCTTTACATCCATAAAAAGACCCACACTGGAGAAAAGCCATTCAAATGTGAAGAATGTGGGAAGAGATTTCATGGTAATTCATACCTTCACGTCCATCAAAAAGTCCACACTGAAGAACGGCCATTCCAATGTGGAGAGTGTGGGAAGAGATTTAGTTTGAAATCATACCTCGAAGCCCATCAGAGAGTCCATAGTGGTGAAAAGCCATTCAAATGTGAAACCTGTGGGAAGACATTCCGTCGGAATTCAACTCTTTACACCCATAAAAAAATTCACACTGGAGAAAAGCCATTCAAATGTGAAGAGTGTGGGAAGAGCTTTTGTTTGAAATTATACCTGAAAGCCCATCAAAGAGTCCACAGTGGTGAGAAACCATTCAAGTGTGAAGACTGTGGGAAGAGATTTGGGAGGAACTCAAGTCTTGACACCCATAAAAAAACCCACACTGGAGAAAAGCCATTCAAATGTGAAGAGTGTGGGAAAAGATTTCGTCAGAATGCACACATTCAAGCCCACCGGAGAGTCCACACTGGAGAAAAGCCATTCAGATGTGAAGAATGTGGGAAAAGATTTGGTCACAGCACATACCTTCAGTTCCATCAGAGAATCCATACTGGAGAAAAGCCATTCAAATGTGAAGAGTGTGGGAAGAGATTTAGTCGGCGATCACACCTTCAAAGCCATCAAAAAGTTCACACTGGAGAAAAGCCATTCAAATGTGAAGAGTGTGGGAACAGATTTGGTCAGGTTTCTCACCTTCAAGCCCATCAGAAAGTTCACACTGGAGAAAAGCCATTCAAATGTGAATCATGTGAGAAGAGATTCAGACGGCATTCACACCTTCATGCCCATCAAAAAGTTCACACTGGAGAAAAGAGTCAAATGTGAGGAGTACAGGAAGAGATTTAATGAGAATGCACACCTTTAAACCCGAGAAAGAGTCCACACTGGAGAAAAACAAAACGTGAGGAATGTGGAAAGGGTTTTTAGTGCAGCAGGAATCTTACCATTCATCAGAGGGTTCACACCCCAGATTAAGTCTATTTTGTGACTTTTCTCACAGTACAGACTAAAAGAGTTTCATCTTTGGTTTAACTGGCTAGTAAACAATTCCTAATTGAAAGTTCAATTTAAGTTTCAACGTAACAGAATTAAAAGTGTTACAATTAGTTACTGCTGCCTAAATAGTTTTTAATTAAACTTCAATTCATCATGGATGTTTAATTTTTGCATTTACTTGGAGGCCTTAAAATAATTCCTTGCAATTGTAGCTTTTATTTTTTCAGGTCTCATCAAAAGTATTCATACTTCTATAGGAATTACTGTTACATGCTTTTCTTTCTTGGTAAGAACACATTTTGAAAATTAGTAAATTTATATAACTATATGGTGCCACTTTGATATGTAAATTATAATATAAGAACTTATGATTATGAGATTCAAACAAGAAAAGTAGATAGTATATCAATAATGCCACATAATTTTTAAAATTGAAATCAGTGTTCAACAGTAGGAATTTGTTTAAATATGTTTCTGCAATAAAATACACATTAATGTGCATATAAGAACATGTGATAACAGGAAAAGAACATAATATGGGCTTTGTAAAGTCTGTAGCTTTCATAGTATACTCAAATTCATGTGTGTGAGAATATGTGGAAAGGGATACTCGGTGGTCTTTGGAAGGGAGTATTTGGTGGTATTTTCCATTTTGTAATTCAATTATGTGTATATTTTTCTAAAAGCATCGATTTTATCAAACTGGTAAATTATGTATAGTACAGTTTGAAAACCGGTTAATGTGAGTCCTTTATAGTTACAGACTTTTAATAAGCAGCTACCAAGAAAACTTGAAAACCTTAATTCGCAAAAGTATTTGTACCCCAGTGTTCATCACAGTACTGTTCACAGTGGCCAAGTTGTGGAAATAACCAAAGTGTCCTTTGATAGATGACTGGATAAAGAACTTATGATACATGTACACAATGGAATATTACTCAGTGAAAAGAAAAGGTGAAATACAACCTGGTGTGACAACATGGATGGACCTTGAAATCATCGTTAATATTAAGCGAAATAAATCAGACTAAAAAAATCAAGAAACATATGACTTGACTTATAAGTGGAATATAAAACTGAAAGTAACAAAGAAACAAAACCCATGGACAGAGTCAATAGTTCAGTGGTTACCTGAGAGTAAAAGGGAAGGTGCATGGGAGAGTAACGAGTTGGGGAACTAGGGAGGGCATCAAATAGGTGGTGATGGAAAGAACTGACTGGGTGGTGAGCACATAATGCAATATTTAGACAATGTAATGTGGAACTGTACACCTAGAACTTATGTAATTTTTACCAACCATTGTCATCCCCAATTTAACAATTAAAATAATAAAAGGATGCACTATATTATATGACATTTAGGATCAAAATAAAGGAGTAGTACTAAGTTTTTTGATTGGTTCAACATCCAGAGAAATTAATGAGTATGATTGGCAATCATCATAGTTAATGCATGCAATACATCTTTAGGTATAAGCCAGGGGGAGAAGAAACACTGGGATGGAAATAAAGGGGATACATGTGTTAGGGAACTTGGAAATCATTAATTACATGCAATTTTTAAAGTTCTATGAGATTTTTTAAAGAAAACGTGCATATGTAAAACGACCTTTAAGGAGAAAGAACAGCTTTATATATTCCGTTCTTGGACACCATGGTGACAATTTAAGTGTGTTAGGTTGAAAAGCTTGAGTTTAGTAGGGATAAGTTCATTTTCATAATGAAATTTCTGGACTGCATCATCGCAAATTCTATGTCCCTACTAAGGTCCATGGTGTCTCAACTGCACAGTGACGGGAGTTCTTAAGACGACCTTCAGGTTGTGTGATTTGCTTGGATGACTCAGAATAGAGATGGATTCAGCACTGGGTTATACTGAGAAAACAAACCAAAATCTGTGAAAGGGAAACATCCATGGGAGATGTGTGGAGAAAACCATGTATAAGGTTCAAAAAATTCTCACCATGGTATTACTTAGGACAAATGATCCACACTGAATTCTGTACACAATAGGGCCTCATTAGACAAGCACCATCTCCTTGGCATGCACCAAAATTCCAGTCTTGAATTCCAAAAGCAGGTTTTCAGAATAAAGCACATTGTACAGTTTAGGCAGAGTGCACAGCTCTTAGCAGTTGTGGAACGGAGGAAACCAAATCCATGTTTTTCACATTATCCAAAGTGCAGCATTGCAGGCAGTCCTTTCTAAGGATCACAGTGTCAGGAGCCTAGGCCCTGTAGTCTACTTTTTCGTGGCAGCTGTCACCAAATACTGGAATAAGTGACCTCTAAGGCATCTATTTGTAACATCTCACTAGATGAAAGCAGAAGTCCTCCTAAAATGGAAAAGACTACAGGTAAGACTTATAATCAGCTTGCATGGCAGGGCTCCTCCAGGTGGTTAGAAGATGGGAACAC
>PVKE010031708.1:0-18890 GCA_004027555.1 Craseonycteris thonglongyai
AACTATATGGTCCTAGTATAATGCCTTTTTTTGTTCATTTCTTACCTCAGCTACCACATTCCATTGGTACCTTATGCTGACATTTACTCTTTTAGCACAAAGCCATGACAAGGCATCACTCAGCAAGCTCTCAGAAGTAAGCATGAGCTGATTTCTGAGTTGGGAATCTTCCCATGAAGCTGTCAAAAGAAACCATTTACATTTTCTGCACGTCTGAACTTTGCCTGCCTTGGAGGATGGCAAGGAGGGAAAGCTAATA
Source organism: Craseonycteris thonglongyai (assembly GCA_004027555.1). Lineage (NCBI taxonomy): Eukaryota > Metazoa > Chordata > Mammalia > Chiroptera > Craseonycteridae > Craseonycteris > Craseonycteris thonglongyai. The sequence goes on from PVKE010031708.1 coordinate 260, forward strand.
GAAATTGATAAAATGGCTAAAATGAGTCTATTTACAGTCTTGCAGCTTTAGGAGCTGAGAATTTAAATATAGCGACATCACCACCCATAAATGTAAATGTATGTGTATTTGAGCGGAGAATGGGAGCCGAGAGTCGTTTCTGGACTTGAGGTTCATTTTTCCTATTGGAGTAAATATTGAAGCTCAGGTTGACTGCACTGAAAATTCTATCAGTTGTTGAACTGGCTTTTTCTTTTCCTTTCATTGGACTTTTAATTCACAGGATGTGAACGTTTGGGTTTTTTCCTTTTTTCCTTTTTCCTTTCTCTCTGCCGTTTCAGCATTGTTACCCATTGCCACCCTGGCCGCTCCCTTCATGAAATGGCACTGAACCTTCATGTCAGCGCCATTGTTTTACAGCGAGGGAGCCACATTTCTGACTGTTTTTCACCTTCTCCTGCCCATGCTGGAACTGCCCAGAGAATGGCAGACCTGCACATGCCTTCCATGTATATTCATTTGGTATTTGGTTCTACTGCTGAATATGAATGGGTCTTGAATTTTATTTCCAAGTCAATATTGAACCCAAATGTCAGTCATTTATAGAGAGTACATTTTAAATGAGCATTACATTCCTGGTCTTATCAATATCAAATCAAAACACATTGGTGTCTGCAAGCACATGTGTTAAATACACAAGGCAGTGAACTCAGCTTTCTGAGTGACACAGAACCAGACCCTTTGGGTCCCAGCTCTCCAAGGTCTCATAAACTATTTGCAGAGGCAAGGCATATCTAATCAATGATGCTACCTTTATGAATTCATAAATAACTCAAAGAGTGTAAGACTGATAAAGAAATTACTCAATTTCATCCTCTGGAAAATTGACATGGTAATGTCTTCTAGTAGAGTTTTTGTGTTGATTAAATTAATTTGTTCAGGGCCTAAAATATAATAATTATCAATATATATGTGTCTGTACACACATATACATATATATAAAATATATTTTTATAATTGTAAAATGTAAATTTTATTATTTGAATAATTGTAATATGTGTGTATATGTATATATTTTTAATTCAGAAGGGCTTACTGGACAGCATAAGCTTAAGAGTGAAATTGTAATGATAGCATGGACTTCAGGAGTGCAAGAGAGAAGGAATCTTTGATTGCCCCTTGCAAGTTTCATGGAGGTAAAGGAATTTAGCTGGGCCATTAAGAATAGTTTGCAAAAAGGAGGGACAGAAAAAATACTTCTCAGTGGGCATTCTACATGGTAGTACAAGATATTGTTATGTTCCCTCTGCTCTTTTGTCTTGTTTTTCAACATTGTTGTGAAATAAAAACTCTTCAAAAAGTCTAAGATCAAATCGCTTTCAGAGATATCCATCTTAGCAAATACATTGTTCAGCCTATATCCTCTGAGAAAGGTAGATGAATCCCATTTTAACACTTTTTTTTTTTATTTTTAGGATGTTATTTGGGGTTGGCAAAAATGCAAGATGATGGAAGCCCATTTGCTTTCATCTGTATAACACACTGCCTAGGAATCAGTTGCTTTTTCTGGTCGAATCCTATAAGTGAATAAACTTGTGAGAGGGCCCTGGGCATAGCTTGTGTATACAGGTCTTAGGTACCTTTCACATCTTTGTCTCTAAGGATAAGTGCTTCAGACTGAAAGTTGTAGATAGGCTCTTTAAGAAGTGCCATTATTTCCTTTGGTTTTCTTACTTTTTTTTTTTTTTTTTAGTCTTAAGTTTCTCTTGGTTGTGAAAATGTAGTAACATATTTTTACAAAGAAGAAAAGGAGTTTTAGTTATGTATGAAGAATTTTAGACCAGTGTATCTTGCAAAGATTTGCTGGAAGGTTTTAGGAAATAGCCAGAACATTTTTGAGGGAGATGTTTAAAGTGTGACAGTGCACTATTTTTGTTGCTCTTTGACTTAGCATTGGGTGAAAAATGTTCCTCGAGCAATCTGCCCTTGGCATTTTCCCAATCTCTGGGATTCTAACTTCTCTTTCTCTTCCCGTGTCTGTTATTTGTATTGCCCTTATGGGATGATCAGAGAGCTCTGGAATTTAATTGAAGTTTTCTTTTTACATGCATCTGGTTTCTATGAGTATATCAGTGAAGTATGTCACTTTAATGTATCATTTAAAAGTAATACCAGTTGTTGCTTTATAGAGACCTGAAGAAATCCACTTAGAGCAGAGCTCTGTCACATTCATTTTCCAGATTGAACAAAGGTTTGCATACAGCATGGCTTCTAATTTAGGACCTAAAGCCTAGGTGTAGTTTGGGGGAGGGAAGGTTAGACAGTTTTAGACTTTCTCTGCACTTGGTGCTGCCGTATGTCACTCAAAACCTTCTCACTGGAAACTGAGCTCTGTCACACCAATGTGTTCTTCCTTGGCATTGTGTTCATCTACCTAACTTGTAAACAGTTCTCAAACTTGCTGGCAAAGATAGTTCCACTTCTCCATGATGCTGTCATTTTTAAAGTTTTCTCTAGTCGTCTCAGTATCTCTCTCTCTCATGCTCAATTCTGACTTCTTATTGTTGTTGTTACTTTTTACTCCACCTTTCTCTGATCTCTGGTTTTTGCTTCCCTCATTCTCAGTCTGAGCTCTTTATCCAGCTCTAGACAGAATACATCCTCTTTCTCTCAACACCCCTGTCGCCCTCACTGCTTTGTTTCCTTTCTATTCTCAGGTCGGATTCATTTCAGAGGATCCTTCCGTGACTTCTCTTCCCAACTGACTATCTGCATTTGCTCCCGTTACTCTCTGTCATGTTCACTATTCTTATAGTGGTGTACCTTTCCTTATCACTTATAGTAATATGTAATTACAGGTTTATTTATTTTTTCATTACTTTTTTAAATGTTATTATTCTACCCTGGCTTCATGCTCCGTGGTGGCAAAATTGTTTTCTCTTTGTATTCCCTAGCCTCTGCTGGAAGGATTTCTATGTGGTAGATGTTCATTGATCTTTGTTGGATATATGAATGGATGGATTGGTGGACACAGTGATGGATGGATGCATGCATGAGTAGATGGATGGGTAGATGGATGGATGGATGGTTCATTGATGGTTCATTTTGGTTGGTTCAGGGATGCAGTATGGTGGCGTGTGTATGGTCGCTTGTGTGACCTTAGTTATCAGCTCTGTTTCTTAGCTGTGTGACCTTAAGCAAGAGGCTTAAGCTCTCAGTCTCAGAGAAATAGAAAAACAAACATACATGATAGGACAATTTTGAAGCACAAATGAAATCATTTATATAATGCATTTAGTAAAGTAACTAGCACAAAGTAACTTATCAAATGGCAAACTAAAATAAAATAAAACCATTTATCTTTCCTGACCATTTTGTTACAAATAAATACTCTCAAGTTTTAGACTAATGCAGGGCAATATTATTATTTTAGCTAGCAGTATATTTGGGTGGGGGTGGAGGAGGTTAGAATGAGCAAATTAGAATAATTATTAACTCCCTGGGTGAATGTACAGCTTAATTTCCTTCCCCTGTGAAGTGTCACCACTCTGAATGAATACACAGCTCCAACTGAAACCTGAACTCTTCCCCTGCTAGAACTGTGTTCCATGCCAAGTGAAGTGATGCCATGCCTCCTACAAGGCTCACAACACTCTTGTCCCACTTTTTAAAGTTAATGAAAACCAGCATATCTGTGTGTGCTATTAAGAAAAAAAAATCCATTTGATTTTATTTGTTCAACCTAATAATCCTTGTGGACAGCTTCACTTTCCCCATCTGACAGATGAGAAAACCCATCGTGGACACATGAAGTGAACTAGCAGGTCACTATAACAGAGACTCATGGAATACTTCTTCTGTGCCCGGTGGTCCAGGAGCTAAGAGGAGGAGCCAGGCTGGGCCTGGGCTCCCAAGGAGTCAAGATTCAGCAGGAAGAAGTATGCACCTGCCATCGGCAGTCATAGGGCAGCTGATGAGGAGCCTCTCCTGTCACTGTCTTCATGTCTTGGAGGTGATGAGTGTGTTAAATGGAGGAAGTGAGGCTAAGAGCGCCTTTCTTGGTTAAACCCTTTTAGTGCGACGGGCCGGTATATCGGCTTTTGTATCTTGGGCGAAAAGTGCAGCGGGTCCATAATTCGGCTCCTACGTAGACCGTTAAGTTACCCTTCGCGTTTCTCACTAGTACCGCTGGCAGAAGGTAGCACTAAGAGGGTTAATAGGATCCAAAACAGCTGACAGAAGAAAACATCTCCCCCTGAGACCCAATAAAGAGCTCCCCAAACATGACAACAGTTCCTAAAACACTGAGGCAGTCCCACTTCCTCACTGTCACAACATGGAAACTAATTTCCCCCAGGTTCCTTGATCATCTGCAACCTAGCAGCTGCTTGGGCCACTTGAAAGATGAACAGGCCGCTTCAAAGGAGGTTTGTTTGTGGGATATGGTGGAATTATTGCTGAGTGGTCTCAGGTCTGCTTACTGGTCAGCCTCCTCTGGGCACGTGTGCTGTGGGACCCTGGGCAGGTCACTAGCAGCCTGCTTGTCACATTTCCTCCTTAATGTAACCACACATTTTGTCCACTGTTATTATTCTTTGGGCTAGAAGGTTGTAATTTTGATTATTTGAGCTTCTGCAAATCACTTACACTCATTGAACTTAGTTTCTTTATCCATACAATGGAAATGAAAGCAGTTTTAAAACCTACCTCAAAGGCTTATTAATAATTAGTCAAACATGGGAAATCGGCTTTCTTTTTTAAATTTATATTCTGATGGGCAACAGGGAGAACAAAACTATCTATAAGCAGATTGCTAACTAAACTGTCAAGAGGTGAGAAATTCTGTGAACAAAAATAAAGCAGGGGCTTGGACTAAGTAGCATGAGAACCAGTGCAAAGGCCCTGAGGTGGGAGGACATTTGGCTTGTTGGAAAAATAGTAAGGATACCAGTGTGGCTGGAGCTACCCGTATTTTCCGGCGTATAAGACGACCGGGCGTATAAGACGACCCCCTAATTTTACAGTTAAAACATAGGTTTAGGCCTATATTCGCTGTGTAAGATTACAGCCTCGGAAGTGGGGGGTAGTCTTATACAGTGAATAGAGGCCTAAACCTATGTTTTAACTGTAAAATTAGGGGGTCGTCTTATGCACCTGGTCGTCTTATACGCCAGAAAATACGGTAAGTGAACGAAGAGGAGTCGATAGGTTAAGCATCAAGGGAAATAGGGAGGGTGGTGGTGTTCCGTATTATATAGAACCTTCTAGGCCTCAGCAATAATTGTGGGTCTTACTCTAAGTTAAAAGGAAAGCCACAGAGGGCTTTGGGCACTGGTGTGGCATGATCTGATTGACACTTAGACAGAGTCACTATGCCTGCTGAGTGGGGAGTGCACTGTGAGAAGGCAGAGTGGAACGAGGAGAGTAGGGAATAGGAACGTATGAGCAGTGATGGGTGTGCTGTTGCTGAGATAGTAAACTTTGTCGTCTGATGGGAATCTAGTTCCCACAGATCTCAGAGAGTTGAAGACAGACACAGGTATTGGCTCATCAGCTCCCCACAGGTAGGTGATCAGTAGCTTCACATCCAAGCCCTGGAATCTCAGCACAATGAGGACTGAAAGGAGGTAGATCTGTTAATGGTTCATCCGTACATGACACCATTATAGATGCTGAGAATCCAATAAGACCCTAAGAGAAAGCACCCTCTCAGCCATGATATCAAGTAAGGGGTCCTCAGAGCAGTGTACAAGTAAGGAAAATCTCTGAAATATGGTGTAATTGGTTTAAAATAAAAACCCTAAGTTTCAAACCGGAAGAAAGATGAATTCCTCTCGTAAAATGAAGATTTTACTTCATTCTTACAGATGGGGACTGGAAACAGGATGGGAGCCATTACGGAAAATGAAGAGTAGGATTTTCTTTTGCCCACCTGAATTGTAATGGGTATGTTTTGACCCTGATGTGTATCAAAAGCCTTTAGCAGGGCGTCTTAGCCTAGTAAGTACTCAGGAAATGTTACTTTGGTCCATGTAGCAGTGATGAAAGAATGGGGTGGCACTTCTCAGCACTTCCCTGGGAAGCCCGTGCTTTTGTGACTGTCAGAACTTCCAGAGTTAGGTCTAATCAGTGTCCTTTCCCTCCACCTTCTGAGAGTCAAGTGATGCCAGAAAGCCTATGTGTAGTCCTCCTTGCTCCCCCCATAGCTACAATGCAGTGCCCCGTGAAACAAATTGGGAGGAGGGGCGATGGACCATCAGTCACATCTGGAAAGTCATCCGTTAAGGCCGGGAGACCATCAGTGTGTCATCCTCCTGCCCTGGTTCGGCTCCAGGCTGATAATCACATTCCATCTCCCCATAAATCCCCATGTGGCTTTTGCAGAAGAAATGACTGTTTTTCCATAGTTCTCCACAATTCCTCTCTCTTTGCAGTGCTTGGAATTAGTACTTGGAAGAATGTGGGCATTTATAAAATGTTGTCAGACATTATCTATTAGGTGCACACTTAGGTCATTTCCAAGCTGGGGAATAACCTTCTACATCGTCCGTGAATGAGTGGCCTGTCTTAGGATCTGTCTGGTTTGTGTTGGCAGGATTTTTTTTCTTAATTTAAAGGTTATGTCTTTGTGACTTGGGCATAAGGAACAGACATATGTAATTCCCCAACAAGGAAAATAGTAATGTCAAAGCATGTTAATCAAAGGTGCCCATATCTGCTGCTTTTTCCTTGGTACTTCAAGATTTAACTTAAAGAGACAGAGCATAGCATCATTGCCATGCTAAGTGAGTCCTCAGAATTAAAGGTGTCTCAATTTCAGTTGCTGGTGGATTAGTTACTGCAAGCCTGTGGCACTTGCTGTAATGGATGAGGTGGATTTATCCATCATGTTTTCAGCTTACCTACACACCCTTCGATTTTGATCAATAGATCTAAATAGGACATACTTAATTAGATTGAGATAAAGTCTAATTTAAGGCCTAGGATATATTAAGTGCAGTGTGGTATACCTAGATTATATCCTGGAATAGAACAAAGACAGTAATGGACAAACTGGGGAAATCCAAATACATTCTGCAGTTAATGGTAACATTTGAATTAAAAAAGTATTGTCCCAATGTTAATTCTTAGTTTTGCAGAGTGTCACATGATTCAACATAATGTCTTACATAATTTTTTATGTAAGATGTGAATATTAGGGGACGCTGTATGACAGACATGTAGAAGCACACTATTATCTATGCAACTCTACTATAAATCTAAGATGATTCAAAAATAAAAAACTGAATGAAAAATAGGTATCATATAGAGGGAGATGGTCTGTGGACCTTTCCATTCCTGCCCCAGAGGCAATGCCCAGTGTACATAGAGTGCAGTGAGAAGCAGCCATAGGAGAAGAATGACGAGGGCCACCACTCCACATTCCTAAGCCTGAGCATAAGCATTCAGTAACCCCATGAGGTCGGTATAGGTTGACCTGCACCGCACAGGTGAGGACACTAAGGAGGGGGACATAACTCCTCCAAAATCCACAGGTAGTAGTAGTGACCTCAGAACTGTAGTCCCTGGTCCTTGAAGCACACACTGCTCTTGCCCAGCGAGTTGGGTCTCATTCCAGTCAGTCATGGCCCTGCTGTTTGTTAACTCTGATCCTGGAAAATTCTTGTACTTCTCCAGTTCTCTCCTTGTCATTAATAAAATAAGGAGATTGGGTTTGATGACCCTTAATGACTCTTCCAGCTCTAAAATCCTCTAACTTGCTGACCTACCTATAAAGTACTTTTTCATTGAAATGTTGCCATTCAACTTATCTGTCCAGTGGAATCCTTGCAAGACTACTGGAAATCACCTTTTGATCTGAAGGAGCTTAGGTGACATTTGAGTTCTCATCCACATTCATCACCCCTCCAGCCCCCCCACCCCCCAAAAATCCTCCTAGCTCCTTATGTGTGGCAAAACATTTACCAATCCCATGAAGTGTGAACACTTGTAAGAGAAATTTTGTTTTAAAAATTTTATTATAAATTTTTCAGTAGTGATTTTTAGCATGTATTTTTATATATTTATTTTTAAATCTTAATATGCTGTATTGACAGTACAGGAATGAAGAAAGATCCTGATTTGTAAGAGTGAAATGACTGTCATCTTACCAAATTTTTCTAAAATAATCAGGAAAAACACTTTCTAATCCATGAGGTAACATGAATTTGATTCAAAGTTCAAATATTGCTTTAATAACTCATTGGCTATTTAAAAAATCTCTGATGTAGGAAAATATATATTAAGCAAAATAAAGTAAGCTAGTAATAAAAATAGGAATTTCTGAATTCTGGAAGAAATTTAGCCAATGTGAATTGATTAAAAAAAAAAATGATACTGGTTGATTATAACCTATTTTATTATATAAAACCAAAATATAAGCCCCCCCCAATTATAAAAAACCAAAAAAACAATTGTGCACTTGCCAAAAAGATCATTTCCTTGTATGTAGTCTAAAATTATTTTTAAATGGTTTTTACTACCATTCTTTTCAATATCTTGATGATAGCTACTTTTATGCATTGGTGCATGCACACATACATAAATGCTCAAATTAATGCCATTTCTATCCTTGACAAAAATAAATGAAAGAGGCAAATAAGCAGTTTTTCAATTGAAAGCAATAAAATTGAAAGGGAGAATAATTGTCATTTTGCTAAATGCTGGTATATCCAGGAAAAAGAGTGTGAATAAACTCAGTAAGTACATAGTCATTTACATTTATTTCAACAAATAGAATAAATTAATGTCTTTTTACATTACTGCTTTTATGCATAGAATCATTTGATTTCCCTCACTTCAGTTTGATGAGAAAAATCTAAGTGAAATCCTAAAATTCCCCAAACCATGTTAAATATCTAAATTTATTTTCTTTTCTTTAAAATAATGAAGTAATAACTTTTTTTATAGTTCAGTTGACCTCTCAGCCTTATCTCTTTGATAGTAAATTTAAAAGAAAACACTGGGTCTGTAGTTTTCAATGATGATTAACCATATGGAAAATTAAGTTCCTTTTATTGCACCTGCAATTACTAGTTATATGACTTTACAAAGTCAGGAAAACTTGTTGAGTACCTATTTTCTTATGCATGCAATGAGCTTAATTACTCTTCCTGAATTTTAAAGCACATTGTAAAGTATACATAGCAATATTGTGGGAAGTTAAAACAATTTAGTCATTCAACATTAATTGAGTGTTCACTATATGCTGGGCACGGTATTCATGGTGCAACTATGAGCAAGGCAAAAAATAGAAACAAAGCAAAAAAAATCCAAAAGTACTTGTACTCAGGGTTGAAATTCTATCTGGGGGAGACAGTCAGTGGAAAATCAGATAACATGCTTCTTGTGTCCCTCTTTCATAGATGCAGACTCAGAAATTCAGGGAAGTTCATTAATTTGCCCAACACCAAAGTGTAGGACATGAAGGACCCCACCTTCTGAACCCAGGCATTTGAACACAGCTGTAGCTTATCACCTCTTTGTTACCTATTTGCTTCTGTAAAAGTGTTCCAGAGGAGGTTAAGATTTGACATAGGCCATGAGATGTAAGAATCAAGCTCATCATTAAGAAGAAGATGGAAAGAAATGGCTTTCCATGTGGATGGGGTTCAGATGTCGGTAAGTGACTGGGGGGTGGAGAGCAGAGGAATTAGAATGACTCTGGGGTGGCAGTGTTAGAGATCAGTTCTGAGTAGGGCAGAGAGATCATATGAAGCAGTAATAAAAATATGATTCCAAATTTTATTGTCCAGGCCCTTGTCATATTCCACCTAGATTCCCCTAGGACTCTGGTTTTTCTCTAAACCCAGAGGGTTGGATCTTCCAATGATATCATTCTCAAAATATTGAAGTCTTACTACAAATACTACTGCCATGGCTTCCTACTGACCAGCTAATCAAGTCACAGGCTTTGCTCCTGTGGTTGGACATGCCTTTTTGATCCACCTATATTTTTCATTATTAGTTTTGTCAGCGAAGTGGTATGTGATCATTCCGGCATGAGACACAAGCTGAGAAACGTGATTCAAAGTCTGAAATTTTGGGGTTTCTAGAGCATTTTTAGTTTAGAGTACAGCGTGATATAGGTTATGATATACAAGATGGGGAGAATGGGAAGAGCAAGATTACAACAGTGTTTTGAAGGACGCCCAAAGGGGACTATATCATTGCATATGTGAGTAGCTTCGGGAAAAATAAATGGCAAAAACTTCATGGTTTCTCATTTAAAGTTCCAGAAGGACATAGATAAGAGGGGAGGTTGTGAGAACAGAATAGCTTTCATAGAGTAGACAGGATGTTATGGCCGAAAATATACTCTTAGGAGATGCCTGAATGTCAGGGGTTTGGAATAAGAGTTGAAAAGATAAAAAGTGATTAGGTGAGCAAGAACAATAAACCTATTGGGAGAGATAAGTGAGTACAGGAAAAGAGTAAGATTTAGTTACGAGATGATGTGTGGAATGAAACAAGAGTATAAAAGCAGTTGAAGAGAGACTAATACATTTCAGTCATGCCAACATAATATGTAGGTTAGAATAGATTTGGTGGGTGAGTAGGGAAAAGACTATAGAAATAATCAAGAATACTTAAGGTGAATTGTAATTAGGTTTAATTACTAAGTATTTATTAGGTATATAATCCTGAATTTTCCTAATTTATAGACATTCTTTTAAGGGCTTACTATTCATGCTATTCAATTCTGAATATAGGGAGAAACAGTAGTAGAGTAAGGAGTGAGTATAAAGTCAACTGAAGAAACAGACAAAAAATTGGCAAATGTATCTGCACTTATTTTTTGAGGACATTCTATTCAGAAAAAAGGATTTTGTGTATATTAATGTCTAAACTAAGTTGCCAACTATATTAGGTTACTGCCAATAGAGTCTCACTTCTGCTCTTCACACAGAGCATTTTCCTCAATTATTTCCTTGTCCTCCTATAACAGATATTATCTGAAAATGTAATAATTGACTTAGAAAAGATATAATTCTAAGAGACTGTAACTCAGTTGAATGTAAAGTGCAACAAGAAGTTTCTGGTTTTATCTTTGAAAATTTAAAAACTGAGTCATTAACTACTTTTATGTGGAAGAAGAATGGAAATGTCCTCCAAATAAATTTGCTTGCAAGTCATGGGCTCAGAAAGATATACTGTTACTTAGACTTCCTAGGAAGATCAATTAATATAATCTTGATGGTACAAATCAATAATGAGGAAAGTAATTTAGGTCAGCGGTCCCCAACCTTTTGGGCACCAGGGATCAGTTCCATGGAAGATAATTTTTCCACGGATCAGGGTGGGGGTAGGGGGATGGTTTTTGGATGATTCAAGCACATAACATTTATTGTGTACTTTATTACATTGTAATGCAAGGCCATCCAGAAAGTATCCAGCAACCTAATATGAAAAATAGAGGCATTTATGGCTGGACTTTTTCTGGACAGCCCTTGTATATAATGAAATAATTATACAACTCACTGTAATGCAGAATCAGTGGGAGCCCTGCGCTTGTTTTCCTATAACTACATGGTCCCATCTGAGATAAGTGTGCAGTACAGAAAAGAGACGTGGATAGAAGTGGTAAAGAAAATAATGGGTGGACCATGTGTGGACCAAAGTGTCAGGTTCTGACTTAAAGCCTACCAGCAGATGCAGCTTACCATAATTGTCTCTTGCTACTCACTAATAGGTTATTGATATGAGTCTGCAAGAGTTTGATTTATGATGGTCTCTGTGCAGTCAAACCTCTCTGCTCATGTTAATCTGTGTTTGCAGCTGCTCCCCAGCATCACCATCTCAGCTCCACCTCAGATCATCAGGCATTAGAGTCTCATAAGGAGAACACAAGCTAGATCCCTCGCATGCGCAGTTCATAATAGGGTTCACGCTCCTATGAGAATCTAATGCCACTGCTGGTCTGACAGGAGGGGGAGCTCAGGTTAAAGTAATTTGAAAAATGGGGAGCGGCCGTAAAAACAGATGAAGCTTCACTTGCTCGCCTACCGCTCACCTCCTGCTGTGCGGACCAGTACTGGTCCATGGTCCCGGGTTTCAGTACCCCTGCCTTAGGTTATATATTACTATCTTTATTTTTTAATATTGAATTTATTGGAGTGACATTGGTTAATAAAATTTTAGGATTCAAGTGTACAACTCTATAATACACCATATTTTAAGGTTACTCTATCATTTGGAAGAGTTAAGATTTGTGCTCATCTTAAATGGACACATTTTTACCTCAATAGGCACTCAAGTGGCTATTTTGCAGTATGTTCTTTGTCATATTTTTTAAATAAATAAAAAACGGTACTGCCTGACATAGGATAAGTTAGAATTACTGTCCTGGGCCAAATTCACCACTTTCAGAAAGTTAGTTGTAGTGCTTTTTATTTCTCTTGGTTTTAGCTTCATGTGGTGGAGTATGGAATTCAGTTAATGACTTTAATTTTGGTCATAGTAGTGGCCTCAGGGCTTGGTGGCAGCATGGCTGAATTCACTGAAGTTGTAAGTTGGAATGACATTATGCATTCTCCTATTTTATCAACTCTAGCCAGGCAAAAATGTCTAGTTTTTATATTTTAATGTGCTAGAATTATTTTTATATTTTAATATGCTAGAGTCAATTCTATGGACAAAGTACATAGAGTTACTTACTTATAGGCTTTGTTTAATAACAATATCCTATAGATGTGAAGAATGGAAAGAAAAATAGATAAGAAATGCCTCCAAGAAAAACCTGATGTCATTTTTTTTAACATGCCAGGAGTTAAAGAATCTTGAAAAGAAAAAGTAATAATTCTTTCTATTCCATAGCAAGCTGTGACAGTCTAGTTCTAATGCTTTAGTTATTTGTAGTAATTTTTTTCTTTTAAAGAAATGATGTGCCCTATTTTGTTCACTTTGATGGGAGGAGATGAAGAGTTCAACGTGTTTATTTTTTAAGACGCAGAAATGCCTTACCTGCGATGTAAAGTAATGATTAATTCTGACTAATTTCACAGACCTTTAGAAATCTTGGGGCTTTCTTTACCTGCTGTTGTAGGCTGCAAACAATGTTAGCAATATCTTTTGTTACATGAAAAAATGTCCATTAGTTTTTTCTTTTCAGTCTGAATAGGTCTGCCTCCAAAAACCTATTCTTTCTCTTTTAATACCCATTCCATTTTTTTTATTTGCCTTTAGCTTGGCATAATTATGAGGTGACAAATTGACAAGGGCGGGGCATAAACACCAGGACCTCTAGCTTTCTGTCTAAACAATGATGTACACTGCAAACAGATGTTTGAATACCAGCTCTAACACAAGCAAAAATGAATAAATTCTGGATGATCTCTTCTAAATTATGGAGACTTTTACTATAGAATATACATTGATGGCCTGTAATGTCTTTGGGCATTTATCTTATTGAGCCAGAATATTTGTAAATTTAAGCTTCAGGAAACATGGAAAGAGAAAGAGAGTTGCTACGTGGTCATTAAGTTCTCCTCAGGTCATGGTAGACCACTTTTCAAAGGAGTTTGTTTAATCAAGTTTATTAAGGTATAATTTGTACATAAGGCACAATTTCTATTTTTATTGTACAATTCATTTTTTTTTTTATTGTTTTTGACAGAGAGAGACAGAGAGAAGGGGGAGGACTCAGAGCAACCTCCATAGTTGCATGTGATTGGCTTTCTACATAGTTTCATTCCACAGGTGGGTGCAGGGAGGCACAGGGCAGGAACCAGTGGGTGGGGGCTTCCTACACGGGAGGAATGCGCCCACGAACCAGGGGCCTCCTCCATGGGAAACATGCCCATGGTGAGAGCCGAACTGGGGGCCTCCCACATAGGAAGCTTGCCCTGGTGAAAACCAAACTGGGAGCACACCTCAGTTCAGCGTATGTGTCCACACAGGCCAGGGCTGGGACTTGATCCTTTGACCCCAGGCTTCTACAATGACTGCTCAACCTGCTGAGCCTTCCCAGCACCCTCAGTACAATTCAGTTTTTTTTGTTTTTTTTAAATATTTTTATTTATTTTATTTTTGACAGAGAGTGAGAGAGATACAGAGACAGAGAGAGAACTGAATTGGGGGAGCTCCCAGTTCAGCATATGGTTCCACGCGGGCTGGGGCCGGGATTCGATCCCGGGTCCCTGGCGCTGCAAAGTGAGCGCTTAACCCACTGAGCCATCCCGGCTTCCCCAGTACAATTCAGTTTTGACAGATGTATATGTGCATGACATTACCACTACCACTATCAAAATAGAAGACATTTCCATCACCTTCGAAATAATCCTGATGCCCTTCGGTAGTCCACTTTCTTTCCCCTAAACTCTTCTCCCAACCCCAGGTGCTTGGAGAACTGCTTTTTGTCACTGTAGATTAGTTTGGCAGGGCAGTCCAACAGATAAATAGAGCAAGCTAGGGAATCCAGAAACAGACCCATTCATATATGGTCACTTGATTAATGACTGTGATGGACTGGTTAAATTAATGGTCCTCTGTCTTCATCCCTTCATGTGTGTGTGTTTATTTGTGATGTGACTGTAGTTTCTCCCACGAAAGGGTCAGATTGTATTTTCTTGCCTCTTGAATCTGAGTTTGACCATGTGACTGTTAGCAAATGTAACATATGCAGAGTCTAGAAAGAACGTGTACTCATTTCTGCTTCAGCTTTTTTTCTCTCGGCCATCAAGATACATCCAGGTAAGACCGAGGGAGAGAGAGATTGAAAGCAGAGCTCTGTTACTGCCCTTGTCCCAGCTAAGGCCATCATCCTCATTTTGGAAAACTCAAGTGTCTGGAAAGAGCTAGTTAAAAAAAAAAAGGCAAACATTTAAAGAATAAAAGAGGCAATTAACTTGGGGAAAATGAGAAGTTGAAGAGGATTGAAATTGCAATAATACTTGACTTGGCTTAGCAATGAACAATGTTTAAAGACTCATAGTAATGATTAAAAAATATGAATTAAAACTGATGAAAATGGATCAAGAGGAAGAAGGAGGGGAAGTAAATTGGGGTGGTAATATAAAAGTTAAATCCTCATCTTCCTGAGTAGCAAATCAGTGAGTAATAGTTAAATAGTTTTTATTGATTTTTTTATTGATATTCCTTTCCTCCCCTGTCTAAAATTTATGAGATTTCCCCAAACACCTAAAATGTAGAATATCTTACTAATGAGGCTTCAATTGATTCAGTACAAGTAAAAATGATGCAGCTGGATTTGAACACCCCCCCACCCCCCACCCCTCACTGCTGAGTCCTTCCACCACTGCTAGTTTGCTTCAGCCAGGAGTTCATTCACTATGTCTGTAAACAGAAGTCAGGGACAACCAGGAGTAGGACATAGCTGATGTAGCGCCACCAGTCCATGGTGAGGCCTGTGATGTCAGACCTATGAAAGTGATGCAAAGTTGCCTTCAGCTGCCCTGAGCCTGACATTGGGTTCTAACTCTTACTTTATTTGGAAGGACTAATTATAAAAACACATTCACAAAGTCCTGGGTTTGAGATAAATACTCCAGTATTCTTATGTCCTGCTTAGACTCAGACAACCGTTCATGAAATCACTATTTCTCATGAATACTCCCTTTTTATATATCTTTTAAAAAGTCAATCTCTCTGAATTTTCTCAATTGTAAAATATTTGAGATCTAAGTCCTTTGGCTCAAAATGCTTCTGTTGTAGTGGCTAGACAGTAAAATGACTTGCTTTGTTACACTGTGTCCATTTTTTCTTCCTTTCATTTTTTTATATCCTCACTTTTCAGCTGTGTATTCTCATATTTTTAAAGCTATGCCTTGAGTTAGATAGATAGATAGATAGATAGATATAGATAAATAGATATATAGATATAGATATATCCCTTCATCAAAAATGAAGACCTGAAGTTGTCTGATACATTCAAATTAACTTAAAGCTATGGATAATCCACCATCTGAGTTTCCCAAGGACAACTTGCTTTTAACAAAAATCACAAAGGCCCTGTCTGGCAGGACCTCATGAGTATTTTAAGAACTCTGTGGACTGTGGTTTTTACAAATCAAAATAAAATAGCCACATCTCCCATGTGCTTTCTTTATTGTGTTCATTAGTGCCGTGTTCCAGAATTCACTCAGGACTTGGGTGTTTTTTTTTTGATCTGCACCAAACATCTGTGATTGGACAGGAAAAACCAAGCTGTGATAGAGCTATGACTTCTAAATTCTTCCATTTGGCCACTCTGATGACTACTAGGGCAATTGGAGGTTTTCCTGGCAAAACTATCCATTTCCAAATTTGTGAATTTACTCTACTTCTACATTCATTTATAAATATTTGTTGAGTACTTCCTATGCTATGACTTGACCTAGGATGTTGATCATAATCAAGGGACACATTATGGTGTCAAGTGAAGGGTAGATATAAATAATGGAATGACAGAGTTCTGAGGTCTTAAGATCATGGTTGGTAAAGGGTGGGTGGTGAACATGGACTGGACATAATGTGTTTTTGCTGATGTCCATTCAAGATACCATATACTGAATCACCCTTCATTCCTGTAGGTCAAATACAGCTTTCTCTGGTATTTTCCCAAACTGCTTTGGGCCCTGTGAGATCACCCTGCTGCTCAAATGCCACATTGGGCTAAGAAAGTGTCTGTAACATTCTCTATGACTATATCTGGTTTTATGCTACTTTGGGGCTGATTAATCATTTGGTTGCCCCTGAATCATGCTCTGATTGGCTGAATGATGCCCTCTCTGCCAGCATACATACACAGCCACCGGTTTTTCCTCAGGAGTTTGTCTCCTTTCTTGGGCTCTTGCATGAGATTGTTATACAGATATTTTCTGCTGTCCTCTCTCTGAACTGATATGCATTTGTCACATCCTCATTTGTTGTAGGGCTCTCCTTTTACAGGGAACCTAAAATCTCTATGCACTCCTTGTCTCCCCACTACTCCTCATCCCAATTGGGAATTTTTATCCAATTGGGTATACATTGGAATTTATGGGTGGAATGGGGAGTCAGCCAGATAGCTCTTACACTCATCTAAAATTTTCCCAAATCAGTGGCCTTTGTTCATGAGCAATTTCTGTTCTTTCCTAGGAGATGTACTAACTAGACTTTTGAAATTCAAAAAGCCAAGGATTTCTTTCTTCTCTCTCCATGATGTTTTTTCTTAGAAACAGTGTATGTTGTTTGGTATGGTCAGTGCTTTAGTGAGAAAAAGGGACAATGGATAAAAGGACATAAGGCTTAATAAGGGTTATATTTCAAAATATTTAATTGAATCTGGTTAGTTCTGCACCAACATCTAATATCGACAGAACAGTAGAGAAAACAAGGTCAGTGAACACAAGAGTGGGGAGGGTGCTTCACACTGGGCTGTTTAAAGATGGTTTCATGGAGGAAGTGGAATTCTACTTGGATAGTGAAAAATGGGTGTGATTTCAATAGAAAGGTCTTTGGTAGAGGAGTAACTGGGAAAGGTTTCTCAGTGAAAATAATAGCCAAGTAAATAATTCTAAGAGGATCTAGGACATTATAAAAACAGTGCTCGTTAGCTAAAATGTTGAGAACATTCTGTCTAGATCAAGTTTGTCTACCTGTGGTGTATGGCCACATGTGACCCAGGAAGACTTTAAATACGACCCAACACAAATTCGTAAACTTTGTTAAAACATTGAGATTATTTTTTTTGCAATTTTTTTTTTTTAGCTCATCAGCTAGTGTTAGTGTATTTTATGTGTGGCGCAAGACAATACTTCTTCCAGTGTGGCCCAGGAAAGCCAAAAGTTGGACAGCCCTGCTCTAGATAGAACATACTTTTTGGAACAAGGCTTCATGAGTTTGGATTCTGAATCTGCCCTTGTTATGTGACCACAGATGAAGTATTTACCGTGTGCCACAGACTCCTCACATGTAAATGGAATAATGTAGACATATCACATGGTGTTGCATGACAGTTAGGTGTGTTATGTAAAGCAAAGTTCTTTGAGTAGTGCCTGGGGCTTAGAAAACACATACTATGTGAAATATAATAGTGTTCACTACTATAAGAATTTTGTTATGGAGGAGGAAGCTAAGCTATGGAAAGGTAATGAAGGGCCTTGAATGAGATGAAGAAACAGGCCAAAGATGGTTTAGTGAGAACCTTGTCTTGACAGTGCTGCTTAATTTAAAGCAGTGATTCTCAAATAAAAGTGTGTTATAATGACCAACTAGGTCATCCAAAATGAAATCTATAGGCCACTGCCCTCCCGACCCCCCCCCCCCCCAACTCCACAGTTATTGTGATTCAGTAGGTACAGGGCATGAGGAGAAATCTATTTTTAATAATGATTCTCAGAGCTGGGTCTGGGGCAAGGCAAATGAATTACCTAGGGTGCACAATTTAAGGAGGCCCTGTCACCTCTTTGTGGGTGTGCTAGTCCAGTGTTGGCCCTGAGAGTGGGTGCTTCCTTAAATTTTGTGTCCTTGTTGCATCACTCACTTCATTCTGGCCTGGCCCTGAGATTCCGATGCTGGTGGAGGAAGAAATCATTCATTCTTTCATTAGCCACATTTTGTGAGCACCTGTTACGTGCCTGGCATTGTTCCAGATGCTTGTCATACCTCAGGGAACATAGTATACAGAGATGCC
>PVKE010031709.1:0-18888 GCA_004027555.1 Craseonycteris thonglongyai
AAAAAAAAAAAAAAAAAAAAAAAAAAAAAAAAAAAAAGAATCTAATAAGGATTATATTCACAGTTCTGACATGCTATAGGTGCTCAATAAAATTTATCAGAGGAAGGGATGTACAGATACATGGCTAGTTGATGTGACTGGTGTACCCAGAAATTGGCCTAATATATTACATTTAATAACGTAAGAAATGTTCAAGGTAAGTAATCACATACTAGCACAGTCTAACCTACCGCAAAACAGTAACTATTCTCAAAAACCAAGAAAAAGCATACCCAAAAAGAGATACACAGGAAGGAATGAAGAACTCATAAACAGTGCAGAGATCATACTTAAAGGCTGAAAATAAAAAGAAAACTAAATGGAAAAGACTTTCTTGAGCTTGAAATCAGTTGGAATGCTATGAAAATTCAATGGAAGTATCTGAAAATCAATAACAGTAACTAAGTATCCCATTAGGGGGCTTTATGTTAAAGATCATATATTATGCTTATAAATCATCATCTCAATAGCACAGTGGGAAGATGGGCAAGTTCAGAACAAAGTAAAATACCGTAAGTGCCTGTTGAGATGAAGTTATTTTTTTGAGTGTTAATTCTAGCTTGAAACCTAAATATAAATTGATGTATAGAAATCTTATGCCCCAGAATCCCTGCATATTATAGAAAAAAATAACTTTAAATATACCTGAGATGGTTAGATTACAGACATGATCTTCAATTCAAAATATTCTATTCATCGCTTCTGGGCCTTTTAGCTAAGATCAAGTGCAAAATAATCTATTCTATTGTTAAGCTATGTTCAGGCACCGGAAAATAGTTACAGACAGGGAATGGTCTGTGTTTCATAGCCCTTAGCTTAGAGTGACTAAGTATCAGATTTCCCATGGTGGCAAGTTTCTACAATATGAATCTAAGTTGTACGGTGAATGGTACTAAGACACAGACAATCCTGATTCCATCAACTCAACTTGGATCAACTCAAATTTGAAGAATGTTTCTATACTGAATTAGTCATTGTTCCACAGTGCATCTTGTCTTCCATTGCTTAAAATGTATTCACATAACCTTAAAAATGTAATCAGAGTGAATCTGGCTTCTTATATAGAATACAAAAATGAAGCTCTGTTTTGGTACAAAGTACACTAAGTTGCACATTGTTTAGCATGCAAGTTTGGTACTTCAATTTTACAAGTATCGTGGCTGGATGAAAGTACTATATATGCTAGTTGTCACTCCAGACTGAAGTTCAAAGGCCCAATAAACCTGCCATCAGAGGTATTTGTTTAATCTTTCAATCCAGGTACTTGGTAGGTATGATTTACTGAGTAGATTAAGTACTTTACCCTTCCCACTGCAATGAATATAGACTGAAGCAATCTTTGCCTGCAGATTTCTCCCAGCATAACCAGGCAAATCACAGATCTCTTTTCCCACTAAATAAAATCTGTTTGAGGCCTGATCAAAACAAAGACGTAAAATACAGGATTTGGAACATGAAATGTTCTATGGTGTTTTGATAGTCAACACTGTTTTTTTACACAATAAATATTGACTCTCTCTGCTGGCCAGCATCTTCCTGTGCAGGGCCAAACCCCAAGAGTCTCATTAAGAGAGGTGGTTAAACTAGGGTTTGGGTTTCTTTGGTACACTCAAGTCCAAATGCTACATTTACAATGTTTAACTTTTCAATTACCTTTTGTATTTTGGGATATGCTAGTTTTATAAATATATTCTCTGCTATATTGAAGGAGTTTAGAGTATACTTGTTGTGTTAATCTCTCCTACTTTTAATTTGAAAATAAAAGTTCATATACCACCGAGTACTTTCAATTTTTATAGACTTAATTCATTCAAATTGCAGCTAGTCTTTTAATTGTAACCTACAGAAACCAAGATATTATTCTTAAACCACAAGGAAAATATGAGAGGAAAACTGATACAAACTCAACTAAGGTACAAATGAGAATTCAAATTTTACATTTTTTATACCTGTAGTCAATCAAACAACTGGAAAGTAAACAAATAAGCTAACAGTTTGAGAAAATGGAGGCTAAAAGACTACTAAGACAATAGTTGTGACTAAAAAATATGTTTATAATAAAAAATGAGATAAAACATCTATGAGAAAAGTAAGTTTTATGGGGAAGCCAGGATGGCTCAGTGGGTTAGGCGCTCACTTTGCAGCCCCGAGGACCGAGGATCGAGTCCCGGTCCTGGCCCGTGTGGACCCATATGCTGAACTGGGGAGTGCCCCCAGCTCAGTTCTCTCTCTGTCTCTGTCTCTCTCTCTCTCTGTCAAAAACAATAAATAAATCTTAAAAAAAAAGTAAATTTAAAAAAAAAGTAAGTTTTAAATTAAAATATAGATAAAATTGATTAAAATTGAAGACATTTATTGGCTTAAAAAATTATGTGAGGCGATGCCGGGACAGCTAAGTGGTTGTGTACTTGCCTCGTAGTCGCGAGGTCTGGGGTTCGATTTCTGGCCCTGGCCCATGAAACCCCATATGCTGAACTGTGGCACAACTGGTAACACCTGGGATAGCTAGGTGGTGAAGGTTCTCACCCATCCAGAAGCCTGTCTAGTTTGGTTCCCACCCCACATCCACCTTTATGGACTGAAACCATGTCACAACTAATGAAGTACAACTATGGTAAGTACACTGGGCACTCCACCCCCCCTTCTCTCTCTCACCCCCTTTCAAACAATAAATCTTAAAAAAAAATTATGTGAGGCATAGAGGAAAACTGATTCAATCTAAAAGAGAAGATAATGCTAAAGCAGGAAGTTAACTATGGCTCAGACAGCCCTTTGGCTGAAGATTGGCAGAAGGCAGGGAAGAAGGAAGCAATGGTTTTAAAAAGTAAACTCTATACCTTCAAAAGGTAACAAAAATCATAGCTACCAACTTTCTCCAAAAATACAGTTCCATATTATGAATTTTAAGCTGTTTAAGTATGTTTTTAATTATGTCACTAAATCTAAAAATTATAAATCTTGTTTTTGAAAACAATATTCAGTTCATGTTACACAAAATGTTTTGTTAGTATCAATATGTATTTATTAGTCAACTTTACATGTATTAGTCAATTTTGTGAACCAAAAGTATTCCAAAAGAAAAAAAAGTTCCTAAATAAAAATGAATACAGAAACTATAAACTCAGAAATTATACTTTTGAAAGATGATTGTGGGAAGTTGGCACGGCTCAGCGGGTTAAGCGCTCGCTTTGCAGCCCTGAAGCCTGAGGATTGAATCCTGGCCCCGGCCCAGGAGGACCCATGTACTGAATTGGGGTGTGCCCCAGTTCAGTTCTTGCCAGGGCCTATGTGGGAGGCTCCAGGCCCAGTTCCTGCCCTGCGCAGCCCCCTGCCCACCTGTGGAGTGAAACTACATGGAAAACTAATGCTGTCAACCATGGAGACTGCTCTGGGCCCTCCCCCTTCTGTCTGTCTGTCTCGCTGTCAATAAACAATACAAATAAATCTTGAAAGATGATTGTTATACTTTTGTTTATTATATAGACATGTAATTTATAATTGTAAAATAATAAATTATGTCTTGATTGTAAAACTCTACATATCTATTTTTAATCCTTATTTTCTACTTAGTTTCATTTTGTAATTAAGTATTAAAAATGCAAAGAAAGCTACTGTAATACAAATTTTTAATAGCCTCTTAAACTAAAGCTGATACAGCTTATATGCAGCTCAGACATTTTACAATCTTAAAAATTACTGAGGACTGTAAAGAGCTTTTCTATAGGTCAGGGCTATCAATATTTGCTGTATTACAAGTCAAAACTGGAAACTTTTAAAATGTTAAGTAATTTTAAAAAGTCCATTAGGTTAACATGAATATTTTTATTTTTAAAAAAGTCTATCTTGTCCTAAACAAAAATGTTAGTAGGAAAAGTGGCTATTTTACATTTTTCCTAATGTATGGCTTAATAAAAGAGAACTAGATCAACTTCTGCATTCAAACTGTTACAGTGTTACAATCACAATGCAACACACAGATATACTATAGAATTGTACACCTAAAACCTATATTATTTTACTAACCAATGTCATGCCAATAAATTTGATTTAAAAACTATTACAATGTATTGACTTAAGCATTTGAAGAAAATATAGCCTCACATAAATACATAGTTGAAAAAGGAATCTTTTAATAATAGTCTTTGCAGATAATTGTGAATATTCTCCTTTAGTTCTACATCAAAGTCAATAGTGTTACTTTCAGTTTTATATTCCACCTAAAAGTGAGGTCATATGTTTCCTGATTCTTTCAGTCTGACTTATTTCGCTTAATAAGATGGTCTCTAGGTTCATCCATGTTGTCACAAATGACTGTATTTCATCATTTCTTATCGCTGAGTATTATTCCATTGTGTAAATGTACCACATCTTCTGTATCCAGTCATCTATCGAAGGGCATTTGGGTTGTTTCCATGTTCTGGCCACTGTGAACAGTGCTGTGATGAACACACTCAATAGCTGGATGATAGCCTGAGGGAAGGGGAGGAGGGGGGAGGGAGAGTGGGAGGGGAGGTGGGAGTGGGCACCAGCATTATAAACACACTCAACAGTTTGGTGGTTACCTGGAGAGGGGGGAGGAGTGGGGAGTAAGAGTTGTGTGTGTGTGTGTGGAGGGGGAGGTGGGAATGGACACCGGATATATGGTGATGGAAGGGGAGCTGATTCTGGGAGGTGGGCACATGATGCGATGCATGGGTGATGTGATGTGGACTTGTACATCTGGAAACTGTCTAATTGTTGCCGATCAATGTCACCCCATTAAATTTAACAATAATAATAATAAAAAAGTCAATAGTGATAATTTCTTAAAGGTTAACTGCAACGAGGAATCTGTAGCCATATCAATGAACTTTTCACAATGTATTACAGGAGTGTTCAACCTTTGGCTTCCCTAGGCCACACTGAAGAACTGTCTTGGGCAACACATGAAATACACTAATACTAATGACAGTTAATGAGCTAAAGAAAAATATTAAAAAAAAATAATCTTTTAAGAAAATTTACAAATTTGTGTTGGGCCGCACGTTGGACAAGCTTGCAGTATAACACTAAATACATTGGTGTATCTTTGCATTGTGAATGGATCTTGTACCCATGCATAATTTTATAAGTCCGTGCATTGGTCAATTTGAAAACATGCGTCAAATGTTCACATGTTTCATTAAACAATTAAAAGTACACTTGGTAATAGCATCAATGTTATCAGAAAAGTCTCTAAGTACTGAGGAACTACCAAGCTTAACATGGTGTATACAAGTTTTCAAAAATTCTAATTTTTACATGAACACTTCAATTTTACGATTGGAAACAAATACTGCCAGCTGTTTTCCTTCAAGTAATAGGCTCACTTCGTTCGTTTTTATTCAAGAAATGTCTACCAAATGTCTATGTCTATAAAACTATAGTTTCTACATTTTTCTTTCAAATGAAAATACTATTATGAGACAAAAGTATCTAGTTCAGCTCACAATTCTAACAACCACATGGACACTTTTCCTTGACATAACTATCACATTTCAATATACTGCAGAAATGCTTTATGTGTACTTTCCATTTTGTCACTAGGGATATGAAAGACAGTTACTTAAAGGCTGATTTAATAAAATTAAGAATGTTTACTACATCATCATAGATATTCTTGAGTAAAAATGGCTTTTGTTGTTATTTTAAGAGTGAGCTGATGGTGGGGAAGAACTCCATGACTACGAGTATAGTTTGATGCCATTGCCTTAACTTGCACTGAGGCACAAGCAAGTTCACCCACCATTGCTTCTGCATCAGCGAATGTCAACACAGTGCAAAAAGGCAAATAACATTCTGGTAGTACATGAAAAAGTTTTGACATTATGGATCCTTGGGGTTCTACAGTACTGCCAGCTATTGGTTTAGGTATTCAAAAAATGCAGAAAACTCACAGAATGGGAAATATTTCACTATGCTTCTCAAAAAAGCAATTTATAGTGACTAGAGCTTCATACCTTCCTGCTATTCATAGGCAAAAGTGAAGACAGAAGAGCATTCTAAAAGAACTACATGCAATAAAATTTTTTTTTTAAAGGAAACAAGCCTCTGAAAGATACTAAAGTGGGCCAAATGCTTAATTCCAACAAAGAATACAAAACAAGTATTTTAAAGTAAAGAGCTCAAAATTTTCTATTAGGGTCAAAACTGCTTAGAATTATACACATTACATATTAATATTTACATCTTACCTTGGCTCTAGAGGAACTGACATTTTCCATATTTTCAATGCTGCAGATACAATTCTGTGAAACTTTCTGACAAGCCACTCTGATATAGTCCCAGAAGCTACGAGGACTTTCATAACCAAACCAGGTTACTTGACCTTCAGGAGACAAATTGTAATACAAAATAAAAGAAAACTAAACTAGAATATTCAAAATGCAAGAACAATGTAACTGAAAAATAAAAGGCTGTGTGATACGCTATAGTGGAAAGGGCACTGATCTCAATGTCAAAAAGCCTTAAATCTAGTCCTGTTCTACCTTTATCTAGCTGTGTTATTTTGGACAATTTATTTAATTAAACTGAATCACAGTTTCTGCAATAATAAAATCAAACTAAATGAAGTAAAAAGGGTCTAGACACTAAAAAAAAAAAAAAATTTCTTGCAGTTTAATTCCCTATTATTCTAACATAGTCTTTTAGATATCACAGATAATTTTTATTATGGTTCTAATTAAGCATTAATTTAAATGTCATCAGTTGTAGTCAAAAGCTTCCTCTAGTCAAAAAGACAAAAAGAAAACCCATAACCCTTTTCTCCTCTTCCCTGGGATACTACAAACAAATGAAATAATGTATAGTCTATCCTACTATATAAATAAATATAATCAATTACAATCCTACATTCACTAATCATTCAATATTTTCTACCCAACCATTCTCACTTATAAATCCATAAAAGCTTGCCTTTAACTGTCATTCATTTACTCTCTTCTAGTCACCAATCCATAAAAATCCTTCAGGCATCTAGGATTCTAATCTTTCAATTTTGGGTTATTACGTGTCTGTTCATAACCAATGTTCTTTTGTGTGTTTCTCATATTAGTATTAATATTTCTATGTAGGACTTTTAGTAGATCTATGGGAACATTTTGTACTCTTAGTATTTTTAAATGGGATACAAAAGACATCTTAATACTTTCAATTGTCTGGAATGATTAATCTTACCTAGGGAAGTTGCTTAATCTTAATGTAGAAAGATTAGCTTTTATATTCTTAAATCTGTGCTTGTTTTCAACTAATTATTTATCTTAAACCTTTCTTTACCCAGTAATAACTCTAAGTAAAATAAAATGTTCTTGTCTGCAAGCATCATTTTAATGGAGCACTGTCTGAAATGATATTTGAGTGGTTTCTAACCATGGCAGCACAAGGGCTTCTCTTAAAAATTAGTCATATTTGTGCTCCACCAAAATTAAATAATCAGAATCATTAGGGAGGAGCCGAGGCATTGGTATTTTGAAAAAAGATATCATTGGTATTTCTAGTAATAAGGTTAATGAACCAACAGAAAGCCTAGATATAGTGACAGGTAACGCCCGTAATTCAGAAAATTTCAAAGGCCTCCTCTGCCTGCCAGCCATCTGTGATCTCTACAGTAAGTAAGTCCCTTACTATGTGTTGGCACAGCGCCCTGTGCTTCCTTATCCTTCTAAATGCCTGCCTGTTCACTTGGTTGTCTCACATATTAGATGGTAAAATCACTAAAGCAGGGATTGTGTCCTATTTGTCTTTAAACTGATCTCTAGCATTGACACAGTGCTTGCTTGGTTCATAACAGGCATTCAATAAATATTTGTTAAACAAATCAATTAGTAAATCAGTACAAAACAGATCATCTTAATTGCATTTCATATAAAAATATGAATTTTAAAAATCTAGTTAGTATATTTTTATACTGACAGTTCAATGACAATCTGGTATCAAGATGTCTCCATGACAGATTACAAATATCCAATATTCCACAAACACATTTACTTTTTTTTTTTTTGACGTTAAAATTTGTAATGCTTCTAGTTGTTTTCTAATGACTATTCTTTTACACATCGGGATGGTCCTATTGATACTTTTTTTTTTTTACACTGCCTTTTATTTATTTATTTTATTGTTAAATTAGTTACATTGGTCAGTAAAAATTATATAGGTTCCAGGTATACAACTGTTTTCATCACCATATATTTAGCTCCCCTTCCCTTCTCTCCCACCCTCTGCCCCCCTTATTCTCAGGTAACCAGTATACTATTGACTGTGTCCATGAGATTTTTTGTTTCTTTGTTGCTTTCAGTTTTATATTCCACACATGAGTGAAGTCATGTGGTTCTTAGCTTTTTCTGTCGGGCTTATTTTGCTTAGCGTGATGATGTCAAGTTCTATCCATGTTGTTGCAAATGGCAGAATTTCATCTTTTCTTATAAATATATTTAATTTGAATATAAATAAAAACATAAAAGCATCTACAAATCCTTACTCAAATGTCTCTTTAGAAATCAAATATTACAACAAATAAAAATGTATAGGAACATTCATAACCTCCCTCTTCCTCTCAATCTCTTCCCTTCACTTTCCTTTGCCCCTCTTCTTTAGTTGAGAAAGTTCCTTTAACAGTATCTCAATAGTTTGTGTTTAAGACAATTTTCATGACATCAATTTGTTAGCCATTTGGAGAGGAGAAAGGATTCCTAGTGGTTAAGAATATGGACTTTTGAGTCAGGTGGACTTGAATTAAAACACTTTCTAGCTATGCAATCTTGAGCAAATGACACACTCTTAGTCTGAGTTTCTTCTGAAATTGACAATAATTGTAGTACCTACATAACATGTGTAGATTAAATGATAATGTATGTGTAGCAATTAGTATATAGTTTAGTACAGGTGTTAACAATTACTACTATTGTTATTATGACTATAATATAGTTAAGGGACCCAAGCTCCCCTTGTACCACAAAGTGAGAATGAGATACAAAATTAAGTTTTTCCCATCACTTGCTCAAGAAAAATCTTTAAAATTTACTCCCCAGTCCAACCTTTTCCCATATCAGCCATTCTAAATTTGCCTCCCTAAAATGTGTCTAGTCTATACTGATTTTCTTTGCCTTCTATTAATTTGAATCATTCCTTACTTTTAAAAAGGTACAGCTGCCAGGCTTCCTCAAGAAACAGAGTAGTATACACTAGCAGGGATCTTAAAAAAAGGGAGAATCACAACGTTTATCTAGTAACTTTAACCCTCACAAGTTTGACATGACTAAAGAAAACTTATGAGAAGTTTTAAAGAAGAGTTGTTGAAAATCAAAAGAACATAACAAAGTCCCATTTTGGAGAAGGGAAAACAAAGATACAGAAAAACTAGAAATCTAGAATCAGACTAAACAGAGAAGGAGTGGGCACTAAATCCACAGGACTCTTATTATATGTATAGGATATGCTATCTATAAGACTTTCACCCAAGAAATAATGACAAGATTTCCCAGATTACAAAATGAGAACCTAAAGAATTAATAGAATGCCATAGAATGCCGTATCATCACGAATTGCGTGCAGGGTCTTACTTAAACCAGTAGTATCTTCGTAACACTTCTATCTCCTCAACAAGCTAGATGACTTGACTTGATTCTGCCTTCCTTCCTCTTTCGTGTACATCACTTCCAGAGTGAAGTTCTTAAATTAAGACAATGAATTTTTCACATTCAGAAGGATCTCTTTCGATTAAGAGAAGGTAGATTCCCTTGTTAGGACCTCCAAACAAACTCTCATGTAAACTGTCTGTACATCCTAAAATTTAATTTAAATAACTAAATAATTTCTGAATCTATGAAGTGTTGAATTTAATTAAAAATAATAGAAGTGTTCAATTGGCTATTTGACATAATATTACTTGAAAATTACTTTTACTTATACACAGATTAACTGACAGCAAAAGACGTAGTTGGTCTATTTGTAATCAGTATTCAACAGGAAAATGAGAAAAACAAAGCTGCAATCATATCCTTAAAAATAACTACTGAAGTAACAATCATTTCTCAAATATTCTCAGTTTCCTTTAAAAATAATCACAAAAGCAATCACATTACAAGAAACTACTTTGTATCTTGAAGAAATTTTATTCCACAGAAGAAATATGCTGTCATTAACAATTTTCTTCTTTAAGCTCTGGATGAACATAGGTGTATAATATGCTTTCAATTATATACATTGTTAAGAGGTTGATTTTTCACCAATTACAAAATTAAACAAGCTTTTCAAAACTTATTTCCATCCCATCAATCGAATTCTAAGTCATCTTAGACACAGAAATATTTGCTAGGTGGTGAAACTTTTGCTATACTTAAAGGTGATCTGCTACTAACCAACTATGTGATATCTTTCCCACTACACTGCTTCAATTTCAGCATCTAAAAGAGCATGTGATCTCTAGAATTCAAAGTTTTTCTTTTTTTTTAAGATTTATTGTTATTGTTTTTTGACAGAGAGAGAGACAGAGAGAGACAGAGAGAAGAGAAAGGGCCCAGAGCAGTCTCCACAGTTGACAGCATTAGTTTTCCACATAGTTTCACTCCACAGGTGGGCACAGGGCTGTGCAGGGCAGGAACTGGGCCAGTAGCCCCCCGCATAGGCCCAGCAAGAACTGAACTGGGGACACACCCAGTTCAGCATATAGGTCCATATGGGCCGGGCCCAGGATTCGGTCCTTGGACTCTGGGGCTGCAAAACGAGCACTTAATCCTCTGAGTCATCTCAGCTTCCCCTCAAAGTTTTTCTAAAATTACTCTTCTATATTATTTAAATTAGACATCTATTCACTTCATGTAATGTTTTGTTTGTATCTTATTTTCTGTCCAGAATGAGACCTTCTAAGAATAAGAACTAAAATATCTAAAGGGGTTCTCTACTAAGTAATGGCTAATGACACATCATCTTTTGGTAATATAAAATATAAATGAACCTGTTAAGTGCTTCCTTTCTCCAGTCTTTGTATTAGTGCTTAGCTATAATGCATAAAGAGCAAATGAAAAACTGGTGTCATAAGATGAAGTCCCATTAGCATTAAAAGATATCATCTGGATGACAATATCAAAGAGCTGCTGTTCATCTAGACAAGCAATATAAATAGTCACATCAAGTTTTAACAAATTATTCTAATATCATGATAAATACTTCCAGATCCTTAAAGGAAATAAGTTACTTCTGGATTTACGGTTGCTAATATGTTAATATTTAGATACAGTATTTAACTTTTTACTTTAAACTTTGTAGCAGAAATCCTAAATTTCTTACTGCTTATTCTAAAATCAGTTTAATATTTTCCACTATCTTTTTAGTAAACAAAAAAAAAAATTCCTATTTCTGTAACAGGTTAGAATATTTTCCTTAAAAAATGTAGATTATGGGAAAGCTGGGATGGCTCAGTGAGTTAAGCACTCGCTTTGAAGTCTGGGGACCAGGACTGAATGCCGGCCCTGGTGCTGGCCCATTCAGACCCATATGCTGAACTGGGGTATGCTTCCCACCCAGGAGGCCCCCAGTTTGGTTCTCACCCCTGTTTCAGTCTCTGGCTCGAGGGGGCATGCCTCCCATGTGGGAGGCTCCCAGCCCAGTTCCCACCCTGCGTGGCCCCTGCCCACCTGTGTGGAAACCATGTTGAAAACTGATGATGTACAACTATGGAGACTGCTCTGGGCTCTCCCCCTTCTCTCTGTCTCTGTCTCTCTCTGTCTGTCAAAATCAATAAATCTTTAGAAAAAAATGTAGGTTAGTTGAGGTTTATATTTATTAGATCACTCAGCTTTGAAGGTAAAATTATGACCTTGATTATATTTTGAAATAAATTCTCATATTAATGTTTTTAAAAAAAGAAAACAAATTTAAATACTTTAAACATAATTTTAATTAGATTTCAAACGGAATCTTAAGTCTGAGATTACATGAGATCATTGTTTTGATATTGGTAGCTCTTTATGTTACGTATAAGATGCTTCAAGGAAATTGTTTAACAACTATGAGAAACAGTTATTAAAACATGAAATTATTATCTTTTATTATTAACAGTGACTTTTCATTGGTAAGAAATTTATCACAAATATCAAAAGTCTGTATTTGTACCATAAAAACGAGTCAGTTATCTTCCAAAACAAAAAATTAATATAAACAGGTTCACCCAAATATCTGAAAACTGAATTTGACTTTATAGGCTTATTTATCCCAATAATTTTACCATCTTTCCAAGTAGAGTATAAAAGCTTTTTTTTCTTATTTTTTCCCACCAGCATTTTTAATATAAGATTTAGAATACTAGCAGATTAGAGTATCGAAGGCTGAAGCTCATACAGGCAGCTATATATAGATGTGTAGACGTGGAGAAATTAAGTGTAATTTGTTTCAGTTGTGATTAAGGCTATACACAGGGTACATAAAACAAAATAAATTGTTTAAAATGATTACTTGTGGGAATCAGACTGAGGAAATGAGAAGACGTTTGCCATCTACTATCTATAATTCTTTCTTACTGCAATCTTTAAAAATTATGAGTGTGTATTTATTTTCTAATTAAAAAATATAATAAAAAGCTAGGTCATAAGTACAGACGCCTAGCAGTGTTTTGCATACAGCAATAATAGAAAAGTTTTGAATAAGTGAAATAAAGTTATGCATTCTACCTGGGAGAAAAGAAACTAAGGAATATAGTCCCAACAACAGTTCAAGAATGGCAAAGCAGTTATTGTTGATAGTGCTCATGTATGTTTACTGAGTGATTTTGGAAAATTCACACAGCTTGCCTGAACCTCTGGTTTGCATGTAATACAAAAATTACACAGCACTTACAAAACTGAGGAAATAACCAACACATCTTATATCATTAAGAGTTCTAATAAAATATAAATAACACAGATATACTTGATTAATCAAATAGTGCTTAAAACCATGAAACTTAATAGAAGCATTGAGGAAATCACATGGGAGAAGAGGGTAAATAGATTATTATATTGTGTGTGGATTTACAAAAAGATTTTAATTTAAAAATTAGTGTGAGCATATTTGTGTCCTCTGAATTAACAAAAGCAAAAAGTTTTGCAAAAACCATGCAATGTACTAAAAAAAGATCACATAACTGATACAGCCCTCCCCGTAAGTCAATTCCCTGCTTCCGTGCCAGTCAGTGGCGGGAGCCATCACCAGTACAGACTACTTTGAAGAGGTATTTGGAGATGAGCCAGTCATCCATAACTTTAAGAAATTTCTTTAAAAAAATAAACAACTACTCACAGATATTTAAGAAACCTGCCATCAAGTTTATAATTGCACACTGAATAGACCAAATAAGATGACTACACATAATTTTGACACAGTAAACACTAACCTCAAGATGAATGTGGGCTATACTTAACATGCAAATCAAGCTGGTCCCTTGTAGCCTATTCTCTTGGAGAGACTTAGGTATACGTGATTGAAATAACTGAGAGGCAAATTTTCCCCCTATCATTCTTTCCCAAATATAATAGAATGATAACAATGCAAAACAAGCAAAAGCTTGACTGAATCTGCTAGATATGTACCTCAGAATTTATAAGTTTGGTTAGGAAAATTACTTATTAAACTATATGGCTCAAGAATATTTAACTTGAAAAATAAATATACTTTTTAGTGCTAACTTTTCTAAAAATTGTAAACAAACTTTTGAAGAGCAGTTCTTTTTTGGCCTAACAATAGGTAAAGTTTGTACGTTTTTGTTCTTTTTCCCCCCTGAATTATAAGACTAAAACTTAGGTACTTGGTAAAATGTTATTTCGTTTAACTAACATTTACTACATGCTTACTCTATGCAAAATACTGTTTTATTTCCTACAGCAGCTTCCAATTGTTGCTTAACAATCACCATCTGGAAAAGTACTATAAATTCTTAGTATGTTGTTTGGAAATTCTTCATATAATTATACAGGAAAACTCCAAAGCCAAATTTCTGAATTCCCAAAAAAACACTGAAATCTCCCATTGGACATGGTTGCACACCTTTCCAAATACTTAGATCAGGGGTGTCCAATCTTTTGGCTTCGTGGGCCACACTGGAATAAGAATTATCTTGGGCCACATAAAATACACTAACACTAACGATAGCTAATGAGCTAAAAACAAAAATCGCAAAAATTTCTCCTGTTTTAAGAAAGTTTACATATTTGTGTTGGGTCACATTCAAAGCTGTTTTGGACTATAACTGGCACAGGGGCCATGGGTTGGACAAGCCTTACTTAAATCCTTCGTGAAACCAAACAAAAACTAAACACACACAATCATTAATGTTGTATGAAAATGTAAGGAAGGAGATATGTATAGCTGAGCTATTACTTAAATCTATGTCTCTGCCATTCACTCTCTATCCTCCTACCTTCATTTGTAACATCTTAAATATTAAAGCTGAAAACACACACTCATATCCAAAGATAGATAATTTAGTATCCTAGTTGAAGACCATGTAAGAACATAATGCTCTTGCTATAAAACTACAACAATAAAAATGAAAATTTCTCAGCACTGAAATGTAAATTAGAAACAGAACATTTTCACTACAAATGTTAAGAATAACCATTCTTAATGTTTAGACCACATTTATAATCTCTGCCCTGAAAACGTTAGGTGTTTATTCGTAGTAATTTACATAATCAAAAAGTTATCAAAGTAAAAACAATTTCCAAGAAAACCTTACATAAAAGAATTTACTTTAAAAAATGTAACAAATAACAGAGGCCAGGTTAGCTCAGTGGTTGAGTGCTTACAACTGTGAGGTCCAGTGTTCAATTCCCAGCCACGTCCCATTCAAGCCCATGTGCTAAACTGCAGCAACTGGCAGCAGCCAGGATGGCATGAAGGTGAGGGTTCTTGCCTCCCATGTGGGATGCCCCCGCTTTGGCTCCCACCTCACATGGCCCCACACCCACCTACATGCTATGAAATCATGTCACAACTAATGATGTGCAACCGTGATGAATGTTCTGGGCCTTCCCCCCTTTTCTTCTCTCTCTCTCTTGTACCTTCACTCTAGTAGAGTTTTATTGTTTAGAGTCTAAACAATAAATCTTTTTTTAAAAAATGTAACAAATGAGATATGTTATATCTAGATTTATGTCACAACTTAATCAATGCCTGGTATAAAGTAGAAAATAATTACTGAATCTATCATGAAACTCAATTTATAGATTAGGTTTTCTTTCTTTTTTTTCTTCAAGTTGTTAGTATGTTAGCCTTTATGCCCTGGTTATAAAATACATATTATTTTAATCTTGGCTGTGAAACACCATGTGACAAAAACAAATAAAGATCAATAATCTTTTTATTAATGTGGAAATTGGCCCTCATACAGAAAAGATTACTGAACACTGCTTTAAACAAATGAATTGACCTTGGTGAAAGGACTGAATACAAATCTAATTCATAAATATGATATTTATTCCTCCATTTTTTTCATGTTAGTCCTTATTCCAACTTACCTTTGCATTCATTTTGATTTTTCATTTTGATTTCTTTGATAACTGAACTATATTATCATGACTGATAAAAATTGGTAAGTGTTAATACCTATATAGAAGGTGAATTTTTTAGCCTTTGCTATATTTAGTCTACTTTTCTCTTTCTCTCAGTGTATAAATTTATCTAATAAAGTTACAGGTATGTGACTTTATTTTTAAATGATCCAAGATAAATTCTTGAAAGTCCTCTATATCAGGGGTCCCCAACACAGTTAGGAAGTGGGCCACACAGCAGGAGGTGAGCAGAGGCCAAGCCAGTGAAGCTTCATCTATATTTACAGCTGCTCCCTATCGCTTATATTACTGCCAGAACTCCACCTTCTGTCAGATCAACAGTGGCATTAGATTAGTTGTACAATTATTTCATTACATATTACAATGTAATAATAGAAATGTAGTATACAATAAATGTAATCTTCTTAAATCATCCTGAAACCATCCTCTCTCCACCCTCCTTGGTCTGTGGAAAATTTATCTTCCATGGAACCAATCCCTGGTGCCAAAAAGGTTGGGACTGCTGCCCTACATGGATCAATTGTAAATCAATGGACATTTGTAAAGCAAATAACAAAACTAATTACAGATGGTTATTCAGAATTTTCCCAAGTGTTCTTTTTGAATTGGCAATACTGGATGTAATTACCCTATTTGCACTGTAATTCAGCTAACAGTGAAAACAATATTATCTTCTTTTCTATGTGGCCATTTTTCATTTCTTAATAGGTTCTCAAATAAAAATTAGAATATTAATTACATAAACAAGCAACTGATTAAAATTAGAAAACCACAAAGATGTAGGAACTGAAATTATGACGTTCTCCAAAATTGAACTAAAGTTTATTAAATTGTAAAATCCTTTCCCTGTTCTATAAAATGAAAAAAATATTTACTTCCTTTAAATTAGCAGTATTTGAGCATTAAGAAATATGATTTTAAGGGGCTTAAGAGTAAAGTTCATGTAAAATAAACTTGAAAAATTTTCCAAATATAACAGTTTACAACCATTAATAAATCTCTCAATCTGTAAATAATCTCATTTGGGGGAGTTAAAATGACCCCTTGAAAATTCTGGTGTGGGTGTAAAATATAAAGATCATTTGGTCTACATTTCCTAATACATAAGTACAAATACTTGAGAGATTTTTTTTGCTCTTTACCCAGAAATGCCTACAGCAAATACAGTAATTAAGAGTACTCTGACAATCATATAGCTCCAAATAGCAGCAAATAACCAAGTATTGGGAACTGTGTATTTCAGAAATTTGGACATTCAAAATTGTATAAAACATTATAAAACTAAGAGAAATATTTCAGATGTTTCAAAACAGAGATAATAAATTCAAATGAATAATAGGCATAAAATGAAATAATAAACTAATAGTGATCATGATAAGACTAATAACAAGTGAGAAAAAAAAGTCATTATTGAGAAAAATGGGCTGCATAAAAACTAGTTCCATGTGACTTAAATATTTTTTCTATCCTAGGGTAATTAAGAAAACTCACTTCACAAAAGAAAACAGGCAAAGGTCATACCCAGGAAATTAGAAGAAGGATTAATAACTATAGTCAATCTTAATACAAATAGAGACACCAGGATGTCTTAGAGGGTTAAGTGCTCGCTTTGCAGCCCTGGGGTCCGAGGATCAAATCTCGGCCACAGCCAGTGCAGACTCATATGTTGAACGGGGGTGTGTTTCCCATATGAGAGGCCCCCAGTTCAGTTCTCACCCACCAGTTTGGTCCCTGGCTCGAGGGGGCATGCCTCCCATGCAGGAGGACCCCAGACCAGCTCCTGCCTTATGCGGAGCCCACCCACCTTTGTGGAATGAAACTATGTTGAAAACTGATGACGTACAACTATGGAGACTGCTCTGGGCCCTCCCCCTTCTCTCTGTCTTTCTCTGTCTCTGTCAAAAACAATAAAATAAATCTTTTTTAAAAATCTTAATACAAATAAATACAAATAAAAATACAAAATATTGTAAGTATCTATTTCTCGTTAATAAAAAGCCAGAGAAAATATTTTCTCCCATCAAATTAAAAATTTTAAATATGAATACAAGGAGAGTGAGAAAAATAACAATTACATACATTATTGTCTGTACAACCTTTCTGGAAGATAATATAGAAACATGTAGTAAACAAATCTAGTATATATATCAAAATGTATACACCTTTATCTCTCTCTCTTTCACCTTCTCTCATAATAATAAATCTTTAAACAAAAAAAAGAATGAATTGGAAATATGCTCAAGAGAATAGAGAACATAAGTTCAAGCAAAAACTTGGATGTAAATGTTCAGAGCAGCATTATTTTTAAGATAAAGTAGAAACAAATTAAAATATCTGTTAAATAATTTATGGATACACAAATGTGGTATACCCATATGATGGAATATTATTCAGTCATAAAAAGGAATGAAGTACTAATATATACTACAACATGGCTGAACTCTGAAAACATTATGCTAAGTGAAAGCCAAACAAAAAAAGCCAAATATATTATTATTTCATTAACATAAAATGTCCAGAATAAAGGACCAAAAGTAAATTAGTGGCTTCCTGGGAATGAGGGAGGAGAAAAAAGAAAGTACTTAATGAGTACTGAGTCTCTTTTTACAGTGATGAAAATAATCTGGAACTACATAATACTGTCAGTTTTATGTTTTGAATATATTAAAACCCAGTGAATTGTGCACACTTCATGATGACTAAAATAGTAAATTAATATAAATTTAATTTTAAGTTTTAAGATACTAAAAAACAAAACAAAATGAAGAATATAGTATGGTCAATATACTAAGGTCAAAATACAGATCATAATGAAGAAAATATAAATATATGTACACATTGATAGGCATGTGTGTGTGTGTATGAATTTGCCAGCTAAAATTGTATTGGGGATTTCTGAAAGTTTTTATTAATATTTCCCATATTTTTATTTTCAACCTCATGTTATTCCTTTTTTTTTTTTAAAGCTTGGATTATCCAGGTGGGTGCTAAATCCAATGACAAGTGTTCTTTTATTTTTTTTTTAAGTTTTATTTATTTATTTTATTAACTTTTTGACAGAGAGAGATACAGAGACAGAGACAGAGAGAGAACTGAACTGGAGGAACTCTCCAGTTCAGCATATGGTTCCACATGGGCCGGGGCCAGGATTCGATCCTTGGTCCCCAGCGCTACAAAGTGAGCGCTTAACCCACTGAGCCATCCCGGCTTCCCCATGTTATTCTTTTTTAAAGTTTTTTTTTTTTATTAATTTTTTGACAGAGAAAGAGAGATACAGAGACAGAGACAGAGA